>PVJA010015861.1:0-44553 GCA_004027025.1 Myocastor coypus | reverse complement strand
ACAGCTTGGGAAATCAGTCTGAATTGGACACACTATGGATGTGACACACAAATGAAGTTTCCTCACACCACTACTGTGACATGGATTGGATAGTCTCCCTCAAAATAATCCTATAAAAAATTGCTTCAAAGCCCCTTTGAAATTGCAATAGTGCAGCAGAACCACAAGTAAACAATTGCCTGTTAACTTGTTATTTCAAATAGACTGAAAAGCCAACAGGCAGGATTTTTGTGTGCAATTTTTTAGAACAAATTGTAAGTTGAAGTATCAAATCTGCACAGCACTGTCCCTTCACAGAAGGCAAGAAACTTCTGGTGCATCATGTCAGATGCCGTCCTCGGTGCTGCAGGCTGTGAAAGTGGGCCTCCTTCAGCGTCTGGTTGATGTGGAAATAAGGGCCTTGGCACAGTGCAGCCTGCTCGGGCATGGGCTGAGGGGTGTTGGGGCTGGATACAGGGATGACCTGGCTTAAGCCACTCTCTGGCCCAGTGGCCCGGTCTGGACTGTGGATGCTGGTGCTGCTGCTGCTGCTCCCGCCACTGTCACTGCCTGAAGACTGGAAGGAAAAAGCCAGAGTCACCATCAGCCTGTCTTGAACATGCAGTATTAAGAGTCTTCTACTAACTCAGCACTGGGAAGATAGCTCAGCAGAATAATCACCTACTTGGCAAGCATAAGGTCCTGAGTTCAATCCCCCCACACAAAAAAACTCTTCTACTTATTCAAGGACTGGCACAAGTGTGGATTCTGGGCCTCATGGTGTATACGGCACATTCACATAGGACCCTGCACTCTACCCTCACAACTATGTTGCTGGGTTGAATAGGACAGATTAGCCCCGGACACAGTAGTAGGTGATATATCTGGATTTAAGCAGAGACATTTCCAAATCACATGCTTCTGCTACAGTGTCTCTTGAAAAGTAAATCCAATGCCTTCCTAGTAAGCAGAAGACCCTGAATTCTATTCCCAGTACCAAAAAAAGTCCTACTTGGAAACAGTTCTAGCTTGATCTTATTTTATTTTTTAAGGTTCAAATATATATATTTTTTTCTAGCTTGATTTTAGAAGAGACAACATCCCCTGAAAATGAGTCCTACTGAGTCTTCTGGCGCAAACTTTAATGCACACCCTAAGATGCAATGGGGTCATCCTCACAAGGTGTCTCCTTCAAAGCCATCCTAGAACTTGTTTTTCAGGGAACCTCAGTCCATCTCTCAGCTGCATATAATGTCCAAGGCTTAGACTTAAAAGTACTGGAGGACGATGTAGAGGATTATCAAGTTGGACCCTAACTTGAGCCGCTTAAGGACTTGCACCTCATCTCAAAATAAGAAAAGGTTGGGGATGTAGCTCAGTGGGAAGATCCTGGGATCATTCCCCAGTGTCACGAAGAAGTAAACAAATAGCAAGTATATCCTAACTCCTTTACATATCCTTACCTGCTGCTACCATCCATTCTAATACTCTCCAGTAATCAAAGAAAGAACTACTCAGCCTTAATGAAAAGTGACATGGCATTAAAAGGGGAAATAAAGTCTTCCATAACAAATAAGATGGATTCTGGTAACAATATTTATCTTCTTTAATTTTATGTATTTGGTACAGGGTCTTACTATGCAGCTCAGACTTATAGTGATCCTCCTGTCTCAGCCTCCCCAGTGCCAGGACTACTGGTATTACAGGCGTGTGCCACCATACCCCATCTCAGTGGCTGGCTCAGTGCTGCCAAGGGAGGGACTGGTGAGCGACAAGATTAAAAACTAAAATTCCAAGGCAAGTATGTGTTCTGTAACTATTCAAGGCAGAATGTATATTTCTTAGGAAGTTATACTGTCACTTTTTCAATTCATTGTGAGCATTTTTCCTTTCTTCTTAATATAACTAACATGATTCGGTGCTCTAATCCTTTTTTGGAGAGAGGGTCAAGCTATATAGCTCATGCTGGCCTCAAACTTGATCCTCCTGCCTCAGCATCCTGAGTGCCACTTACACGCTTGTGCCAACATGCCTGGCTTGTTTCTGTCACCCTGATGAAGTTACCATGTCTACCCAAAGCAAGTTATTCAAATTCCTGCCTTCCGGCACTACTAGAATTCGAGAGGTAGATGGTAACACCAAGAACTCCTTTCACAATCACAGTTTTGGCTGTTTTGTTTTGAGACAAAGTCTGGCTATGCAACTCAGGATGGCCTCACTTTGGTAGCCCCCAGGCTCATCTAAAACTGGCAGCAATCCTCCATCCTCCTGTCTCAACCTCCCATGAGAGCGTGCTGGGATTACTAGCTGTGCCACCAATTTCATCCTGTGTTTCAACAGCAGTTCCCTTCTCTATAGCAGATCCCATGCATGAGAAAATTATGATTGTACTAATGATCTGGTATGTAACTTTTTAAAAAGTTATCCTCTTTATACACCCAAGTTTATGTTCTCCTAATTAAAGACTTTGGTTTTCAGATAATCTGCTTGTAACTATATAAAGTCCACATATGTAAGTCTAAAAAGAGAAGACAGCAGTGTTACACTAGAATGAAAGGATTATCACTACTTATCTTTCTATCCTTTACAAACTTTTTTCAATGTGACTGTTATATACTGCTATTGTAAAAATAAATTTACATAAAATGTTTCCAGATTATATAATTTTTTTTTGGTTTTTGGTTTTTGGTAGGACCAGGGTTCAAACTCACAACCTTGCACTTGCTAGCCAGGCACTTATGTCATGGAGTTATCTCCCCAGCTTCTATAATGTGACTTTTAAAGCCTCATTCTATCCATATTTTGGCAAGAAGTTAATTAACTATATACATATGAAATACCACAAGAAAAAAAAAAAATACCAAAAGAAGCAATGTTTAGGTCAACCAGATAGCTCAGCAGATTAATGCAGCATGTCCACCCGCCCTGAGGGCACACTGAGACTGGGTGTGGTAGTGAGCACCTGTAATCCCAGCACTTAGGAAGCTGAAAACAGGAGGATCACTACAGTCTGAGTCCAATCTGGGTAGTGAGACCTGTAGACCCTGTACTAAATACATACCAAAAAAAAAAAAAGAATATTCATAAAGCATCTATCATTAGTAACCCAGTACCAAGACTCCTAACAGTCCCTAGATCACTTGAAGCTACTTAACATTTCATGTCCCACTGCTTACACAGGTAGAAGGCAATCACAGTTTTTTTTTTTAAAAAAAGCTTTTTCATAATAAGTACAGTGGGGTAATAAATTCAGATGCTAGGATTAGGTGCAATTCAATTTACTTAAAGCCTTAAGAAATGAAAGATAAACCAGGAATGGTGGCATAGGCCTATAATCCCAGCACTGGGAGACTGAGGCAGGAAAATTATGAGTTATGAGTCTGGGCTATGTCCATGCATTTAAAAGTCCAGGCTATCCTACTCAGCGAGACCCTCTCTCAGAAAGAAAACATTTTATTTTATTCTCTGGTGGTGAACAGTTATAAAAACAGCAACTAAGAAAACTCTCTAAGTATAAAAATGCAGTTTCTTCTTCCTATCTAGTAGATCTCACTTAAGAATATGACCTGGTGGCCTTCCTTTTGCCTCTTTGCACCCGTGAGAGCAACATGGGTCACCAGCAGCTTTACTGGAGCCACCCAAGGAAATTTAGCCAGGGATCTCACTCTTGCTGTGTTTGTCCAAACCGACATGGTCTGATCTGGAAATATAGGCTGAACATGTGCCACCAGTGTTTCCGTCAGATATTGGCTTCATCCAGTTGGACTAAGTGACCTTCCTTTGACAGATTATCCAGGCCATACATATATTCAATAAAAGAGACCATGTGAACTCTGTGCATAAAATAAAAAACTTAAAAGATAAAAAAAAAAAAAAAATGACATGGTGGGTATGGTGGCACACACCTTAATCTCTCCATTTGGGAGGCTGAGGCAGGAGGATCAGCACACAGTGGTTGGGAAGATTAAATGAGTTAGAACTTTTTAAGTCAGGCAATTGTGATATATGCCTGTAATCTGAGCACTCTGGAGGCTAAGGTAGGAGGATCACTGAGTTTGAGACCCACCTGGACTATAAAGTGAGCTCAAGGCAAGGCTGAACTGCACAATGAGATCCAGGAAGAAGAGAGAAGAATTTAAAGAGTGAACCATAGTAGTATATGCCTGTAATCTCAGCACTCAATTTAAGGCTAACCGCAGCTACACAGTGAAACCTTATCTCAAAATAAATAAATAGAATAGAGATATTTTTTTTTTAAATTTTCACTACAAAGGCCTCTTTTAAGCTAGTATAACTATCTATCTATCTATCTATCTATCTATCTATCTATCTATCTATCTATTCTTATTTCAGAACCCTTGTTTGTTTATTCACTCATTTTCATGGTGGCTCAGCCCGCCCTGAGGGCAGGGCTGGTGCAGCATGTGGTGCCAGGGATCGAACCGCGGTCCCTGAAGCTGCCCAAGCTTCCCCAAGCAGGCGCTTTAGACCACTGAGCCATCCCACTGGGCCCCAGTATAACTATCTAGAATGACCATCTACCTTGAGGCCATGAATACTGTTAATTAAGTATCGCTTCTGATCCATTAAATGGATCAGAAGCCCACCACACAGAATGGTTTGCTTCTTCTTAGTCTGTTTAATGTTTTTCATTAGAAGCTTGTCTGAATATTAGGGCAGGAACTAGGCCAGTTTATACTCAATTTTCCAGTTACATGTTTCACACTATGGAAGCAAAGGTAAGGGTACTAAGAACAAGTAAACTCTTTGAATAAGTTATAAATGATTTCTGTACAGCAATATTTTTTAAAAGGTAGAAAAAAATACATGCAATTTAAGGTTGTTTTAAAATCCTATAATCAATTTTGTAACATGTTTAGTGTAGCTTTATAAAAGCTAACTAGAGCTGGGTGTGGTGGTGCACACCTATAATCCCAGCACTTGAATAGCTGAGGCAGTAAGATCAGTGCAAGTCTGAGACCAGCCTGGGCTACAAAAGTGAGCTCAAGGCCAGCCTGAACTGCCTAGTGAGACCCTATCTCAAAAAGCCTCCCCCGTCAAAAAAAAAAAAAAAGGAAAAATCCATCCCTTTCGAAGACACTGATCTGGTCGCTTTCTGCCAACTTAAGCTTTTGAGAATCTCAAAAACCTAGAAATGGATCAGCATTTTCTGAACTGAGGGTTAAACTCAACGGTGGGTAGGTAGCAAAATAAAATAGTACAACAGAGGACAACCACCCTGTGAAGCCTTTCTTCCACGATTCACAAGGACATTTACTATGTCCTGGGTCACAAATTCTAAGGGCTGGGTCACAAATTCTAAGGGCTGGGTCAAAAATGTCTTAAAAGTTATTCGAATCAACCTTAACACTGTTGGTCATCAAAATGGTCTGCTGAGATAAAGGAAAGACTTACTTTTTATTTTAAAAGCATAAAAGTGAAATGTTAGTCCCCACTAGTACCTTAATATACAAAGAAGTAAAACTGATTATCTTCTAAATTCAAAATTAGAAAAAGAAAAAAATTCCTGACTTGGTGACACTTGAACATGATGCTATGTGCAGGAGGGAAGTCACTAGTGCATGCTTCTGAAAGTTAAAACGGCTACCCTAGGATAGATGGACTTAACGTGGTCAGTCCTTTCCTGAAAAGATAGCAAATCCTTTTATAAAAAATCCAAGCACTTTGAGCACCACCCATCAAGTAGAAGTCCTTAAATGGGTCTGATGGTGCTATTTGTAATCCCAACATTCCAGAGGCTGGAGAAGGAGAATCCTGCTTTCCAGGCCAGCTGAATACACAGAGAAACCTCCTTTGAAAAAAATCATCATAATCCTGATTGCTTACAGAAGCCCATCAAACAATTTATCAGATGGACAGGTACATTGCTCATGGTCTTTTCTTGAGTTGTTCATTCAGGGTTAGTACTGTGACTGGGATGTCTTGATGATAAATTTGTACTGCTACTCAAATGAGGTCATCATCTGTGAATCCTTGAACCCAAGCAAAACAAACTTAAAACTGATGAAGACTGCAGCCATGAACCTCTCTGAATAGTGTACCAAATGGAACCATCAGAGTGCTGCTTGGCATTTGGGGCACAGGCTAGTGATAGAAAACTCCCAATGCAGTTAACTTTGGAATTGCCTGGCTTCTAGACTGTACATGCTAGGGCCCTACCTCATGGCATGCTTGACAAGCAGCAGGGCACAAGGTGTTCTCATGTCTAGCTGCTATCCAAACAAATGTCTAAGTGCCCACTATGTACAAGGAGGCACTTTAGTAGGGCTGCAGCATCAATCCAAAAATGTTTATAATGTCTACTCAAGAGGAGAATGGTGGCAATGTATCACTGATAACCAGTCTGTGGCTATACTCCAGGACAGGAATTCAGAGATGCATGCTGTCTAAACAGCGAGACACTCTTTAATATACAGTGTTTCTTCTGGGCCTAGAAAGATACAGGAGAGTTTCAAAATGGAAGAATAAGAACAAATGTAGAAAAGAAAGATGTGTAAGACAGAGTGAGTAAAGGGTATTAAAAAAAATGGTAGGGCTAGGGTCAGCAGGAACAGAAAAAAAAAAAGAGAAAACATGCATGAAAAGTTACAGCCACATCATACCCCACTGACCTGCAGGAGCCACACATGGGTAGGCAGTAGTGGCGCCTGCCAAGTGCAGAGAGAAAAGCCAACTGGTGAGCCTTGCAAGAAAGAAGGCAGAGAGCAAAGACCTCTTAGAAGGACCCAGAGGCTGCCTACTGGCAAGGAAGGCTGGGAATGAAGGGAGAAAAGGGGAAAATAAGATTAGTTGGGAAGCAGAGAAAAGAACACATGACGCATGTAAAAGAACCAGTGTGTAAGAATCTGAAGCCATGAAACCTAAGAATCTGAAGGAAGAAACACTAGAAAATATTTGCCTTCAGAGAACATATAGTAGAAGTGTGGAGGGACATGCCATTCTCCTTGGCATCAAGACATGCCTAAGCTGTGATGCAAGGAAGGACAACTGAAGTTCATTTTCTTAGTCCGCAGGGCTCATTATTCAGAGACTAAGAACTCTTCCTGGTACCCCAGCTAGGCCTGCCTTTTATTTCTCTGGGTGTGAAGTCAGTTCAAGAGATAACCTACTTATGTACAAATAACCTTAAGAAAGCTGCCCAGAAAGGAATATTAACCACTGTAATCTCTGTTTCATAAAAATAGAACCAAAATGAGCATCTTTATTATCCAGAGCTTTATACTGTCTCCTCAATTAGCACAGTGGGGGCTGGCAAGATAGTTCAGTGGTCTAAATTGCCTGCTTAGGAAAGCTCAAGCAACCGCAGGGACCACAGTTCCATCCCCAGCACCACATGCTGCACCAGCCCCATCCCCAGGGTAGGCTGAGCCAGCCATAAAAAAAAATCAAAAAATGGACCAGCACAATTAGTTTTCTCTTCTTTTAAGCCCCAGCTTCCCTTTACCTTCATCTCACCATTTGCTGGTGCTTTAATTTGTGTAAGTTACATGAAAGAAATCCCACCTACTGTATAAGTCATCTCTGGAATCTAAATGAAGTTTTCATCCTAAAGCTGCTATAGTATCTGGATTACAAATGTGAGAGATATTTCTACATGAATCTATTAGAGCATCCAGTGTGCAAGATAATATGTAAGTGCCCCATAATCTCAGGAGCTCCACGTCTGCTAACAGTGGTGAGTCTAGCATTTCGCATTCATCTAGTGGGTCAACTAAAGCCACTGAATGAAGCAAGGAGAGGAAACACAGGTGGTAACTTCCTGTCTCCATGAATAAGTAACACCATCTCTGTATCTTCACCTGTAAAAAGTGAAGTTAGAGCAGATATTGTATTCTAAATACCCTCCTAACTATTCTTTTATTTTTATTATTTTTTTAATGAGCAGAACATATTTATTGAGAGAAAGAAAGCTCCTGTCCAAGAGAAGGACAGGAGGCGGGTCCCAAGTGGGTGTCCCCTGGTAAATATTCTGCTATCTATCACTTGTTTTGTTTAAATTTCCACAAGCCAACAAAAGTACCTGTTTCCTGTGAACAAGATGTGCATGTGTGTACTTTCAATGCTTAATGACAGACGTTAACATGTAGTTTCACCAGAACCCTGCTGAAGACTGTATGGTTCTATAAGGCCAAAGCCATGTGTAACTCACATTTCAAGGCCTTCTACTGTGAGCAAAGTTTCCTAAGATGTTCACTACAAATTCAACAAGCCTGCTTCTCCACTGAGTGGGTCTTTTCAGAAGCTAAATTTCAGGTGGTGAAGTTAGAATCCTAGTTACCTGGAAGATCCCAGATTTGAGGACAACCTTGGCTACTTAGCAAAACACTATCTCAAAACAAAATTTTTAAAGGGTGCCTAGAGATGGGGTCAGTGACACAATGCTTGGCTGGCATGTGCAAGGCCTTGGGTTCAATCTCCAACACCACACACACACACACACACACACACACACACACACACACACACACACTCTCTCTCTCTCTCTGTCTCTGTCTCTCTCCCCCTGGCCCCCTAGATTTTTTCCAAAAGAAATTTTGCCAAAATAGTAGATCAAAAACAAGGATGGAATCCCAGTACTTGGAAGGCTGAGGCAGGAGGATCGGTGCGAGTTTGAGACCAGCCTGGGGTAGAAAAGTGAGCCCAAGGCCAGCCTGAACTGCATAGCAAGACCCTGTCTCAAAAAGTCAAAAAGACAAAGACAAAAAAAAAAAAAAGGATGGATCAAATTTGAGAGCTTTAAAATACCATGGGGGCGTGAGCTTGAACTCACTATGCAGCCAAGCTGGCATGAAATTCATAGCAATTCCCTGCCTCCTGCCACCATGCCCAACTTTATTTATTATTTATTTTTTAATTTGGGTTACTTGTTTTTGGTTTTTTTTTTTTTTCCTTTTTAAAATTTTTATTTTATTTTATTTTATTTCTTGTTTCAGAACTTCTGTTTATTTATTTTTATGGCTGGCTCAGCCTGCCCTAAGGGCAGGGCTGGCACAGCATGTAGCACAGTCCCTACAGCTGCCTGCAGGTGCTTTAGACTACTGAGCTATCCTGCCAGGCCCCACCATGCCCAACTTTAAAATACCATTTTTAAGAATTAGTCTTGGGGCTGGGGAGATACCTCTGTGGCACAAGTGCCTGCCTGGCAAGTGCAAGGTCGTGAGTTCAAACCCCGGTCCCGCAAAACAAAAAAACAAAAAAACAAAAAAACAAAAAAAAAAAAGAATTAGGCTAAACATTCCCATTCTTCTCTAAATTCAGACTTTTTTTTTTTTTTTTTTTGGTGGGACCAGGGTTCGAACTCATGACCTTGCACTTGCCCAGCAGGCACTGGTGCCTCGGAGCTATCTCCCCAGCCCCTAAATTCAGACTTTTAAAACAATCGCCTAATACTTAGTCAATTCTTCTCAGAACAAGTGAGTTTATAGAATCTTAATTTTAAGGACACATGGATCCCCTGGTTCTTTATTTTTTGTGATGCCTCTCCATGCCCATTAAGAATGCTCTTCACAATTGAGTACTGTTTATTAATATCCAGAATTTTTCCCTTTGACCAGAGGCAAGAAAAAGGCATAGCCTGTTTTATTTCCACACCCTCTATTTGATGCTACTTGACAGTGCTCTCAAAAAAAAAAAATCCAAAAGGTGTTGTGAAGCTACATTAAAGGTAAGGAGAAAAACCTTAGGTCTTTACAATTTACAAGAGTATTGTTTTTATTTACTGCACTAGAGTACTTTTCATAAGGCATATACCCAAGTACACAGAAACTATGAAGACATTGAAACTGAAGGCAAAGAGCATTACTCCAGGTAAGGTAACAATTCAGACTAAAGAGCCAGCCTGAAAAGAACAAGGAAGTTAAGTCTAGCCAGTTTCAACCCAGCCAAGAACTACCCAAGGGAAGAAAATATTGTTACTGTCATACAGGACCTACAAGGAAGACACAGATCAATCATTTTGTATCTTACATACCTAATTAGGTCACTGTCTAGAAAGTTTACCAAGGGTAGGTGTTAGATGTGGAAGGCATGGGAGATAGGAGGGATAGGGCTAAGTGTAGATCCTGCCCTAGTAAATTACACCTCAATTTTTAAAAGAAGATTGCACTAGCTGGGTATGGTGCATACCTGCAATCCCAGCACTTGGGAGGCTGAAGGCAAAAAAATCTCACAAATTTCAGGCCAGTCATGGCTACACAGGAAGACCCTGTCTCAAAAAAAAAAAACCCTAATGTTTATAAATTACTAAACCTAAGTCATTGGATTTAAAGTTCAAGTCTTATCTTTTTTTTCTATGTATTTAGTACAGGGTCTCACTACACAGATCAAACTTGTAGTGATCCTTCCTGTTTTTCAGCCTTCCTAGTGTCTGAGTATGCCATCATGCCTAGTCTCAATTGGCTTCTCGGCCCACCACCTTAGTGGGGCTGGCACAGCAGGCCAGGGATCAAACCCCAGCCCCTATGTCTGCCTAAGCAGGGGCTTCAATTCACAGAGCTATCTGGCTGGCCCTAAAATTCAAGGCTTGAAGTACCAATCAGAATGTGTAATAAAACACTAGACAACAATTTTTTTTTGAGACAGAGTCTCACTGTGCAGTTCAGGCTGGCCTTGAGCTCACTTTTGTAGCCCAGGCTGGTCTCAAACTTGCACTAATCTTCCTGCCTCAGCCTCTGGAGTGCTGGGATTACAGGCGTGCACCACCACGCCCGGGCTATGTTCCTTGCTCTTTATTCCTATAATTTTAAAATTTCTAGGCATGGTACTACATACCAGCACATAAGGAGGCTGAGGCAAAAGGATCACTGTGAGTTTGAGGCCAGTCTGGGCTACACAGTGACTCCAAGACCAACTGCATAATAAGAGCCTGTCTCAGAACTACCCCCACACCAAAAAAAAATTAAAATTGCTTTCCAGCTAACCAGCTAAAGAGAAGAGAAATTACTCTTCTGTTCCTATCTGTGATTTGAGAGAAGCCTGTACCTAGCTGCTCCTGGATATATTTAGCAGTCTTTCTAGACAGGTGTTCGGTCTCCTGGAGACAACAGTATCATAGGAGCAAGGGCTCTAAAGCCAGGCTCAAGGGACCAGCTTCCTTTCACTGCCCATGTACCTTCTGGCAAGTGATACTATTTTCTAAGCCTGAACTCTTCCACTTGAAAAGCAGAAAAATTTATTTTCCTACTAAAGTAGAAGCCAGGCATAATGCTACAGGCCAGTGTTCCTAGTCACACAAGAAGTTAAAGCAGGATGATTACAAATTTGAAGCCACTATGGCCAACATAGCAGGATCCTGTCTCAAAATCAAATTTCAAAAGGGCTAAGGAAGCTGGGCGTGGTGGCTCACGCCTGTAATCCCAGCACTTGGGAGGCTGAGGCAGGAGGATCGTTGTGAGTTCGAGACCAGCCTGGGTACAAAAGTGAGCTCAAAGCCAGCCTGAACTGCACAGTGAGACCCTGTCTCAAAAATTTAAAAAATAAATAAGTAAGTAAATAAATAAATAAATAAAAGGGCTGAGGATATAGCTTAGTGATAGAGTTTGCCTGTCATTTTAAGGACCTGGATTGACTCCTCAGTACTATGAGACAGAGGACAGAAAGGGGGAAGGGGAGGAGAAGGGAAAAAGGAAGGTGGAGGGAGAGGGAAAGGGGACGAGGGAAGGTGGGGGAGAGAGGATATATAAAGTAAAGCTTCTCTGGCTAGGCATGATAGGCCATGCTTGTAATCCGCACGCAGGAGCATTAAGGCAAGAGGATCTCCTGGAATTCAAGGCCAGCCTGAACTACATAGAAAGATCATCCAAAAAGGAAAAAAAAAGTGAGGAGTTTTACTAATTAATATAGGATGTAATTTTCATCAGTGAATTACAGCTCTGAGTGCAGGCCACATAGCTCAGCAGACTAGAGCGCCTGCTTAGGCAGAGCGCAGCAGCCAGGGTTCAATCCCTGGCATGCCCTGCCAGCCCTGCCCCCCCACACACAGTGTGCTGACTGGGGCGTGGTGGTACACCTATAATCCCAGCACTTGAGAGGCTGAAAACAGAATCACTAGGAGTCCTTTCTGCAGTGAGACCCTGCAGACCCTATACTAAAAACATGATTGATAGATAGATAGATAGATAGATAGACAGACAGACAGAAAGACAGACAGACAGACACCCTATACTAAAAACATGATGGATGGATAGATGGATGGATGGATGGATGGATGGATGGATGGATGGATTACATCTCTGGACATAATAACTGGCAAAAAAAAATTTTTAATGTAAAGGGTTTTTTTGTTCTGTTTTCTTGTTGTATTTTTTTTTTAGGGGGCCAGGGATTAAACTCAGGTCCTTGCGCTTGCCAGGCAAGCACTTATTATACTGAACTATTTCCCCGGCCCCTGGCAAATCATTCTTGAACATCATAGTGCTCCAGATAAGTAAGTGTGTAAACTATGTCCATCTTAGAAAAGCTAACTGAGTTCCTTGTAACATAATTTAGTATTTTACCATAAATTAAACTCCTCATATCATATCTACCAGTACTGCCAATACACATTATTAATTTTTTTTTTTTGGCAGGGCCAGGGTTTGAACTCACAACCTTGCACTTGCCAGGCAGGCACTTGTGCCACAGTGCTATCTCCCTGGCTCCTACACTACTAAATTTAGAAGACATTAAAACAACAACAACAACAACAAAAAAAAAACTCTTAGAATTCTCTACAAAAATGAAAGTTGAAGTTATAAAAAAAAATTATAGAAAATTTATATTGCAATCATAGAATTAAAAGATAACATTCTTGCCGGGCGTGGTGGCGCACCCTGTAATCCCAGCACTCGGGAGGCTGAGGCAGGAGGATCGGTGCGAGTTCGAGACCAGCCTGGGCTACAAAAGTGAGCTCAAGGCCAGCCTGAACTGCATAGCAAGACCCTGTCTCAAAAAAAATAAAAAAATAAAAAAAGATAACATTCTCAAGGGCTAGTCAGATAGCTCAGCCAGGGGCCATGGCTTTAATACCTGGCCTGTCTGCTGGCCCCGCCCTCAGGGTGCTCTGAGACAGCTGTGGTGGCATAGCTGTAATTCCAGCACCCAGGGAAGCTGAAAAACAAAAGATCTCTGGAAGTCTGATCTGTGTAGTGAGACCCTATAGACCCTGTACTAAATACATAAAAAAAATTTTAAAGGTAACGTTTTCATTAGTGTTAATAAAACACTTGGTTATATAAATAATCCTTTATTTTTCCTTTTATATATAATTGTCAAACAGGAAGCAAAGGCTTCTAAACCTTTGTTTCTTTTTTCTTTTTCTGTGATCTTTTTTAAACTTCACTATGTGGTTCAGATTGGCTTTGAGCCCACTTTGTAGCCCAGGCTGCTCTCAAACTTCCAACAATCCTCCTGCCTCAACTTCCCCAGTGCTGGGATTATGGGTGAACAGTATTACACTCAGACTTCTAAATTTATTTTTGTGCTATAAACAAACCTATTCTAGGAGTGGAAATGTAGCTCAGTTGCAAAGCACTTGCCTAGAATGCAGTTAGGCCCCAGGTTCAATCCCCCTCCCCACCCTCTAACATAGGAAAAAAAATTTCAGTAGAGAAAATCTTACCTTACAGCCTAACCTTCCATTTTTCTCCTTTCTTTGGCCCCTCCTGTTTTCTCACTGTTCAAATATCCCCATTACTTGTGAATACCACGATTAAAGAAGCACAGTGGCCCTCCTAAATAATACACCCTGAAGCAAGGCAGAAACTATTGGTTACAATATCCCATTAGGTGACTACTAGTGGGTTTAGATAATGACAACTACATTATACTTAAATTACAAAACAAAGACAGGGGCTGGGGAGATAGCTCCGTGGCACAAGTGCCTGCCTGGCAAGTGCAAGGTCATGAGTTTGAACCCTGATCCCGCAAAAAAAAAAAAAAAAAGAAGAAAACTTTAAGTTTCCACATGGAAGGATTCTAATCTAGACTTGTTTATTAATTGTTTCTGACTGTTATGTAAGTAAGAGTTCCTATTTTCCTCCTTTAGGGAAGTGACTCTGGATTGCTGGTTTAAAAATAAGACCAGATATAGGTCAAATCCTATCACTGGGAACTAATTGAAGTACAGTTTATTTTGGTGTGTGGAAGAATTCCACTGCAGGTATGAATGAGCTATGGCTTCAGAATCTTTCTGATTGTGGCATTTTTCCATGACAAATGTCAAGGGTCAAAAATTTTAGGTGCATGATTTACTAGGAGCATTACTTTAATGCTGGTTTCCTTTCCCACCTTAGAATACTTCCAATTAAATGGAAATTTTCTGCCCAGTATACTTACTGAAGCACTTCTAGGAAAGCGAGAACTACAGCAGGTGTGTACCAATTCCCCAAGGTGAATGTAATTATACACTGCAAAGTTACACTAAGAAAAGCAATTGAAGCTGGGTGTGGTGGCGCACGCCTGTAATCCTAGCACTAGGGAGGCTGAGGCAGGAGGATCAGTGTGAGTTCGAGACCAGCCTGGGCTACAAAAGTGAGCTCAAGGCCAGCCTAAACTGCATAGTGAGACCCTGTCTCAAAAAGACAAAAAAAAAAAAAAAAAAAAAAAAAAAAAAAAAAAAAAAAAAAAAAAAAAAAAAAAAAAGAAAAGAAAAGCAATTGATTACTAAAATATAAAATAGGGGTTCAGGCTGGGAAGATAGCTCTGAGGCACAAGTGCCTGCTGGGCAAGTGCAAGGTCGTGAGTTTGAACCCTGGTCCCACAAAAAAAAAAAAAAAAAAAGTATGTAAAATAGGGGTTCAAATATGGGCTTTCAAGGTCCATGGACCAGCTACAAATGAATATGCATGAGAACATACATATGCCAGGTGCTCTGCTTGAATGGGATCCTTAAAAGGACCACAGCTGAATTTATAAGAGGGCTAAAACCACTGTAATCAAGAAAGATCACTTTCATTGTTTGAATAAATATTTTTCACTTCACAGTGGAAGGTGAATTATTCAGCTCAAGCAGAGAAAGGCACCAAGTCTGTGACCTTGTGTACTTCCTACCTCAGTGTCCCAGGAATCCTGAAAGACAGGGTTTCTACTACTCCTTTTGTTCTGGGGAGGGAGATGGTTATCTTCTTCATTGCCATTCCTTCTCCTTTTCCTGAAATTAAAACACAAGAATTAAAAACAACTCAACAACTGCTCTTTAGACTCATATGTATCTTAAGATAGGGTGTCACAATATTCAGGCTGGCCTTGAACTTGAGGCAGTCCTCCTCCCTCAGCCTCCAAACTCCTGAGTGCTAGGATTAAAGGTGTGCACCATACATGGTAACATTCATCATAGGGAATTTGTATCTGCACATGATATATCTTGCTGCTTTTTTTCCCACTCCCCTCCCTCCCTAGGCTATTACACACTATGACAATATATAAATTTGTCCTCTTGGGGCTGGTGAGTTAGCTCAGAGGTCTAAAGCACCTGCTTAGGCAAGCTTAGGTAACCGCAGGGATTGCGGTTCATGATCCCCAGCACCACATATTGTGCCAGCCCCACCCCGAGGTCAGGCTGAGCCAGCCATAACATAAAGTTTAAAAAAATTAAAATAAATAAATTTGTCCTCTTGACTGAAAAAAATCAAGCGCCTATGAAACCCCAATAGGGCAAAAGTTTTAGCTACATCATCACTGGGTAACAAGACCAAAGAGGGCTAGTGAGATAGCTCAGTGATCTAAAGCGCCTGCTTAGGCAAGCTTAAGACAACTGCAGGGCCCTGGTTTGATCCCCAGTACCACATACTGTGCCAGCCCCACCCCCAGGTGCCCTCAGGGCAGGCTGAGCCAGCTAAAATATAAACCAAGTTAAAAAAAAAAGAAACAAAAAAAGAAAAAAAGGACCAAAGAATATAAGATAATGGCAACAAGGTCAATCTTAAATTAGTAAGATTAATTTCTATAAAGAAAAGCCTGGGGGCCCCAGCAGGATGGCTCAGTGGTCTAAAGCACCTGCAGGCGTCTGTAGGGACCACGTTACATGCTGCGCCAGCCCTGCACTCAGGGCAGGCTGAGCCGGCCATAAAAATGAATAAACAAACAAACAAACAAAAGTTCTGACACAAGAAAAAAAAAAAAAAAAAAGCCTGATAACCTTAGTGCTTTTTTTTTGGTACCAAGGATTGAACTCAGGGCCTTGTGCTTGACAGGCAAGTGTTAGTCTATGGAACTATTTCCCTGGCTCCCTACTTGACAACTTTTTTTTTTTTTTTTTTTTTTTTTTGTCTTTTTGAGACAGGGTCTCACTATGCAGTTTGGGCTGGCCTTGAGCTCACTATTGTAGCCCAGGCTGGTCTCGAACTCGCACCGCTCCTGCCTCAGCCTCCCAAGTGCTGGGACTACAGGCGTGCGCCACCACACCCTGCTTTGACAACTTTAAATACTTACAAGAAATAAGAATAAAACATTAACACTTAAGCTTTCAAAGTCAATTAATGTTTTCTTCCAAAGTACCAAACTTTATTTTCCCCTCCTTTTATATGGCTATTTTTTTTTTTTTTTTTTTTTTTTTTGGTCTTTTGAGACAGTGTCTCTCTATGCAGTTCATGCTGGCCTTGATTGAACTCACTTTTGTAGCCCAGGCTGGTCTCAAACTCACACCAATCCTCCTGCCTCAGCCTCCCGAGTACTGGGATTACAGGCATGTGCCACCATGCCCGGCCCTATATGGCTACATTTATTTATTTTTTTTTTTTATTTTTTGTCTTCTTCAGTCAGGGTCTCGCTATGCAATTCTGGCTGGCCTTGAGCTCACTTTTGTAGCCCAGGCTGGTCTCGAACTCGCACCGATCCTCCTGCTTCAGCCTCCTGAGTGCTGGGATTACAGGCGTGCGCCACCATGCCCGGCAAACTATAGACTTTTTTTTTTTTTTTTTCTGGTGAGACTGGGATTCAAACTCACAACCTTGCACTTGCCAGGCAGGCACTTGTGCTACAGAGCTATCATCCCAGCCCCGCTATATGGCTACATTTAAAAGAACAGTAGTTGCCTCTACCTACTTGTGCTGAACTCCTTTGCCATATAAAAATATTAAAGGCTTGTTGCAGCCTTTAATCTTGTAGTTTGGTGGGGGTTTTTATGTTTTTGTTTTTGTTTTTTTTTCCTTGAGATACAGTGGCCTCCAGCGATCTTCTGTTAGCCTCCAACTCTTCTGTTAGCCTCCAATATGCTGGTGTGCCACCACACTCAGCTAAGTAGAACCCTAAACCTCAATTGTGGGGGCCAGGCCTGGTGGTGTAGGGCCTGTAACTGCAGCACCAAGAAGCCTGAGGCAGGAGGACTCTGTAAATTCAAGACCATACTAGTAAGTTCAAGAGTATGCTGAAGAAGACAAAACAAGACTTCTGTCTCCAAAAAAAAAACCCCAACTAGGAAACAAACTAGTGAAACTGCCTGGAACTGCACTGTCCTGTACTAGTAGCCACTGACCATAGCTATTTATCTATTATTTATTTTTGTTTCTTTGACCATAGCTTTTTAATTTTTGTCTTTTTGAAACAGGGTCTCGTTATGCAGTTGAGGCTGGCCTTGAGTTCACTTTTGTAGCCCAGGCTGGTCTCAAACTCGCACTGATCCTCCTGCCTCAGCCTCCCGAGTGCTGGGATTACAGGCATGAGCCACCACGCCCGGCTAGCTTTTTAAATTTAAATTAACTAAAATTAAAAATCCAGGGCTGGCCAGATAGCTCAGCAGATTATACAGTGCCTGTTTAGGCAGACGTGGTTGCAGGGAGCAACTGCAGAGACTACGGTTGATCCCAGGCCTACCCCCCAGGCCTACCGACCTGCCCCAAGGCTCCAGGACTCACTGAAGCAGCAATTAACACTGGGTGTTGGTGGTGCACCCCTATAATCCCAGGGCTTGGGAGGCTGAAAACAGAAGGATCAATACAAGTCCGATCTGTGTGTGAGATCTTAACCCTGTATTAAATACGTAAAAAAATTAAAATTAAGAATTAAAAATCCCACTCCCAGGTCACACTAGCTGCATTTTCAGTACAACAATGGGGCCTCATGTAGCTAGTGGCTGCTGCACTGAAGAGCTTGCAACTTTAGCCTCGTTCACTGCTGAAAGTTCCTCTGGGTAGCATGGGCTAGATCATCTGCACAAAATGAAGCACTGCATCTATTATAAGGAAAATGCTTAAAGTTTCAAAGTTCTATAGTTATGAGACAAACACCTAATAAGAGAAACAGCTTTTGCAAAGTAAATTTGGAGTACACAGAATCTTCACAATCACATCAATTTTCTGTGTGTGTAGAGACTTTTTTTTTTTTTTTTGCTATGTGTTCCAGGCTGGCCTTGAAGTCCCGATCCTTCTGCCTAAGCGCCAGGAGCACTGGGACAATAGGTATGCACCAAAACACTTGGCCCAGGACAATTCCTTAGTCCTAAAGTTTTAAGTTGAAGTTGGATATTGTAGAAACTTAATCACTCTAAGCTGACTGCCCTAAATTTACAAAGTCAATATACAACTAACTCTATGAAATGAATATGGACTCCAGTTTAGGTCTGGAATGTAAAAAGTGAATATGTCATCCTGGTAATGCTTTTAACCAACCAGCAATAGGCTACCCTACTAACTCAATTCTAGCACTCAGTTATTTGTAAAATAAATTAAGATTTCTGCTTCCTCAGAGACTAGATATTATTTCCACATTTTTCTATTTATGGACATTAATAGCTATATGGAATTAGTAATTAAATGGATGTACTACTATAAATCTCAACCAAGAACCCTCAGGCTGGCCTTGAACCCCTTGGTAGCCCAGGCTGGCCTGGAACATAACCTTTCTGTCTCAGCCTCCCCGAGTGCTGGGATTACAGGCATGTGCCACTACGCTGGCTCATCCATCCTAATATGATTAGACAATTACACAAGAATGTGCTACTACAGCAAAGTAATGTCTCCTGGCAGCCAGGTGACGTGACGAAGTAAAGTGCATCAAATGTCAGTCTGTTGCTTCTGAGCTCTAATTTTATCAATATGCCAACAGCTGATTATGCTTTGGGCTGCTGAGTCACTTTAACCAAACTTAGAAGCCTGACCAAAATTTGCCATTTCCTCATTTATGACAGAGGATGACAGGGGTCTGCGTGGCCAGGAGAAGCAAGAACAAAGATGGTCTGGTGTGGTGGATTTCAACCAAGCTTTGGGAATGTCACATAAAATATCCTTGGCTCATTTCCAGTTGCTTTCTCAAGGAACCAGCATTATCTCTTTGGCCCACAAGTGGCCCTCGCCTCTGGATGGTAACAGATTAAGAATAAGCCCTATCATTTTCTGTTTTCTAGGTTCCTAGCAGGTTTTTTTTTTTTTTTTTTTGTGGACTGGGGTTCAAACTCACAGCCTTGCACTTGCCAGGCAGGCACTCATGCCACAGAGCTATCTCCCCAGACCCCCTAGCAAATTTCATCCTTGAAACATTCTGCTTTGAACAATCCAGTTAATAACTGCCAGGTTATTGCTGTTGACATTACTCAACTCTAATCAGTACAGTCAGGTTATAGCTTTTGACATTAATACCATGACCAGATTATAATTTTGACAAGTGCCCTGTAATTGATTATATTTTCCACTTGCTATTTCTAAGTACAGATGACTGACTGCTTGGCATCTGTGACTCTGCAAGATGATCAACCCCACCACTTTTATCATGTCATTTCTCTCCAATCTTCTAGAGCCTAGATTTTTTTTTCCAGTACCAGGGATTGAACTCAGGACCTTATGCTGCAGAGCTATATTCCCAGCCCACTCATCTTCTAAAGGCAGAAATAATTTTAGAGCATGAAGACTAATTTTCAAACTTTTTATCCCTTCTCCCTCATTAACATATATATGTATGTGTGTGTATATATATATATATATATATACACACATATATATGTATATATTTGTGCTAAATAATAAAAAACACTCCTTGCAGGGAACTGCTTTACTACACATATCATATGTTCATCTTTTTTTTTCACCTCATCTCCCTCCTTCCATAAAACTTTTTTTGTGTGTGTATTTTAGTAAGGGTCTACGGGGTCTCAATGTAGATAGGACTCATGGTGATTCCACCCGTGTTCTGCCTCTCAAAGAGCTGGGCACCACCACGCCCAGTCTCAGCATGCCCCAAGGGAAGAGCTGAGACAGGCACAGCATTCGGGGGATTGAATCTCCAATCTTTGTCTAAGCAGGCACTTTAATCACTCAGCTATTTGACCAGCCCTAAACTTAAAACTCAGCATCTACAAGTTAAAAACCTGTTAGGAAGAAAGAACCCCCTCACCACACACCCACCTCTCTACAGCCATCAAAGACTATGGTACAATCTGAAAAACAACCATCTTAAATCAACCTATGGGGCCCGGCAGGATGGCTCAGTGGTCTAAAGCACCTGCTTCAGAAAGCTTGGGTGGCTACAGGGACCGCGGTTCAATCCCTGGCACCACGTGCTGCGCCAACCCTGCCCTCAGGGCAGGCTGCCGGCCATAAAAATAAATAAACAAACAAAAGTTCTGAAACAAGAAAAAAATAAAATAAAATAAATTCTTAAATCAACCCATCGTCTTAAAAATTAAAAAAGACTTGAGACATGAACTTACTTGGAGATACTAATGTAAGTGGAGCTAGCAGCCCTGGTCCATCACAATCCATGAAACAAGAGAGAAGTAGGCAAGAAAAGCCCGTGCAATCAATTCTTTCAGCACGAAGTTATCAGTATAAACATGTTGAGATTTATCTATACTAGATAAAAGGAATCTGCTATCATGATAAAAACATTTAGGTTTTCCATAAACGGTATTTGTAAAAACTAAAAGGAACTGTTCTAAGAAATATGTAGGCCTTCAGATATGAGAACCCAGGTTACCAGAAGTCTAAGTTGGGTTTGAGAAGGAAAAAAGGCACATGAAGCTTACCACACTGAAGATTCTTTTTTTTTTTTTTTTTTTGAGACAGGGTCTCACTGTGCAGTTCAGGCTGGCTTTGAGCTCACTTTTGTAGCCCAGGCTGGTCTCGAACTCACAACGATCCTCCTGCCTCAGCCTCCCGAGTGCTGGGATTACAGGCGTGCGCCACCACGCCCGGCTAAACACTGAAGATTCTATTGTCACATCTGTAATTGGGCCATAATTTCAATTTGGCCTACTTCAAGCCTTTCAACAGTCTTGTTAATAATTGGCAAGATTACTCCTCCACACTCCCCCCTATAGTAGTTAATTACACTTTGGCATTAATGCCATAGACCAAGTTATAATTTTGGTAGGCACCTTGTAATTTCAAATTTAGTCCACTCTTCTTTTATATACAAATACAAGCTTTATGCCTCACTTGCTAAAGGACCCAAATCAATAACTGAACAGTTTGGAGACCATAATTTTCACTACAGGACCAAGTAACTTCAACATGCTTTTGAGAACCTCAATCCTCTGAAACAACTTTTTCAAATAAGAATCCTTATGGAAAGACTGTCAATTACATTCACAGTGAAAACAAGGAGTAAGACAGGCAATCCTGCGGTCCCTCTTACGCTTAGAACTACTATGGAATAAAAGAAAGAAATAAACTCGACGAGACTAGCTTATATTAACTGATCTCTCTAAAACTGTTTTCTAGCCGGGCGTGGTAGCTCACGCCTCTAATCCCAGCACTGGGGAGGCTGAGGCAGGAGGATCCGTGAGTTCGAGACCAGCCTGGGCTACAAAAGTGAGTTCACGGCCAGCCTGAACTGCATAATGAGACCCTGTCTCAAAAACACGAAATAAAATAAAATAAAACTTTTCTGATTTTAAAAAAAAAAATTGACTTGGTAAGCTACTGAGAACTTTGCAGTCCTCGATGAAGGATCGTCCTAATTGGAAATAAAATGGAACCCTTTCAGCGTGGGGTAACACACCCCAACTTTCTCCTCCCCACTTCTTGCAGGGGAATAGGCTGCGGGAAGAAATCCCAGATAGGTCAAGACTAAGCCCTCAGGGAAGTCCCAGACCCTGAGGCTCAGCTCAGTAAGTGGTAACGAGCGCGCCTCGCCATGTAATCCTATCTCAAACGGCTCTGCTTCCAAACAGTTTAGAACCCAGTCTGTTGAGGCTACGGCCGAAAGGATCACAGCCCACTGTGGTTATCTGCCTTTGCGGGCTCACAGGGCAGCCTTTCAGCCTATCCTAATTCCTCCCGACTGCTAGGTTAAGCCCACCCCTCCTTCCTCCGACCTTGGGGTGACAAGAGCTCCCGCCTGGCGCCCTCACGGCACCTAAAGGGGATCCCTCTGCGGATAAGACATTTCTCCCATCCCCCCACCCGCCTAGATGTAGGACAGGGACGCTTCAGGGCCACCGTCTCTCATCCGAAACCGAAAAAAGCCTCATTCCAAAGGAAAAGACAGCAAGAGGGGAACCTGGACCTCGGAAGTCACTTCTCCAGCTACTCACAGGGGCCAGGTATCCGGTCACTGTCGCATCCATCTCCTCTCCGCCTCGGACCGCAGAGCAGCCCACAAGGAGTACCGCGGGACCCAAGCTTCCCGGAGGCCCTCTTCGCACAGCCCCTGGCTCCATCCCCCAGATCTTTGGGTGAGGAGCTGCAAAGGAAAGGAAACCCTTGTCACTCACCTGGGGCGGAGACGCTCGCTCATCGTTGCTGGTGGAGAGCGGCGAGGCGCCGCTCCGCAAGAAGAGCGAAACGAGGGGCTTGTGTTCGGGCGGCCGCCACGCCCACCCCTTCGGGCCTTGGCTCTGGCCGCCGCGCGGGTTGTCGCGGCCGGTGGTGAGTACCCCCTACTCGGACCCGTACCACTGCTACTTCCGGCGTCTCCTCCGCGCCCCCCCATGTCACAACCGCTGTGGTACCACCCTCTAGCGCCTGCGCAGTCGCGCGATGCCGGCTTCGAGGATTGGTGACCCCGCCTACCGGAAGAGGCGGGCTCAGAGGGGAAGGTGCGACTGGAGCTTCAGGAAGAGAGGACCTCGCTGGGGGTAGTTCACGCGCTTGCCCATTCACAGCTAACGGAAACGCACGCTGTAAAAGCCAGTCCAGGTTTAAAATAATTTTAATTACGTCACATTCACTGATACAAGTCTTTGAGTTAAGTCTCGGTGAGGTAACAATTGAAAGGAATTCGGTGAGCCCTATCAGGCAGTGCTACGGACATCCTGTAGTGGGTCCAGGGACGGGGTTTAGGAAGGTGCTCAAGGGCGGTGCTAGGGATGGAAGTTGCTGGGATTTTCTGATCATCAGAGCTGCGTAGCTGATTTGCTGCGCGATGAGTTTCAAAGGATCGGGTCATTTCCCACCACCCACGTTCTAAATCCTGAGTAGACTTCCCCGAAAACAGAGGGCAGTGGAACGGCTCGTTCGGAGCCCACGGTGGGACTGCGCGGTGGCCGGCCCGACCCGGAGCTGCTTCTCCGCCCCCCTTCCTGAGTTCGTACCGCCTGGAGCTTAAGGAAGGCTGCGCAGGCGGAGGTGTGTAGGCTGGGGATGAATGAGAAAATTAGCGTAATCATGAGATGTGCCTAGTGCGGGGAGGCTGGGGAAGTTTTAACTCGCTGCTTTCCGGAACTTCGCCTGGAGCTGACTGCAGATGGCCAAGTTATTTGTATGGGCTGCAGTGCTGTGCCCCATCTACCCGCTGCACGTTGCGGTCCATTTATCTCGCATTGTGTCTTACACAGGCTGATGTAAACTCGGGAACGGTGATCGGAAAGCATGGGGATCCAGGAGAACCAGCAGCAAAATTAATATTCTCCTAGAGGAGCTCAGGTAGGAAAACAGATACAAGATGTCGCTGTACATCCTACAGACATTTTTCCTGTAGGATTAAGAATGCAGTGTAGTACTCTTTAGTCAGAATCAGAGAATTTAGCGTCAAAGTTAATAACGGAAGGACCAGAAATTGTACAATTGTGTATTCTTTTTGTCCCCTCCCCCAGGACTGAGGATGCTGGGCAAAAACTCCACTAATCAGCTGCATCCCCAGTGTTGTGTGTGTGTGGGTTTGCTTTTTTTTTTTTTTTTTTAAAGACAGGTTTTGGCTATCCAGCTCAGTTTGTAGCCCAGGCTGGTCTCGAACTTGCAACAATTCTTCCTGCCTCAGCCTCACCAGTGCTGGGATTACAGGCCGCTTGGTTACGCTTTTTTTTTTTTTTTTCATTTTAGAGTAGGGTTTACAGGGTCTCACAACTAGGTCAGACTCCAGTTATCCCCGTTTACAACCTCCCAAGAGCTGGGATTACAAGATGCCCAGTCTCAATTGCCATCTCAGCATGCCCGGGAAGCGGGTGCAGGGCCCGCCTTACAGGCTGGCCCCTGCACCTGCTTGCAGGCACTTTAGTCTGCTGAGCTATTTGGCTGGCCCTATGCTTTTTTTTTGTTTTGACAGGGCATCACTGTAATTCAGGCGAGCCTTTAACTCTCAACAGTCTTCCTGCCTCAGCCTCCTAAGTGCTGGATCTGTTTTTGGGGAAAGGGCTGCTTTTGTTTGTTTTGGTTGTTTTTTTCTGTTCAGGAAGCATGGTCTTGCAGAGTTGCCCAACCAAGCATCAAACGTGTTCCTCACATCTCAGCCTCCTGAATAATTGGTATTATAGGTATACCATAACACCTGGCTAGTTGTGTATATTTCTGTAAGTAAGTGATCCATAGTTCTCATCATAATGTATACGTGTGCCTCCACATAGTAATCACTGTGGCATAAAAAACCCTTGTTTTACAGTTTCTCATAGGGTGAAGGCGGCAGTATTTTGTAAGTGAATTCCAAGTCTCCTTTTTAATGGTCAGAAGATTCTCAGTGATGGTACTGTATAATTACAATTCTTGTACCTTTAAGGAGAGATAATTTGTAACTGAGCTTTGGAAGTAAACATTTTTTTCCTGAGTCTGCATAGTAACAGAGGTACTAATGGTATGTGGCATAAATGACTGTATGCTACATATTTAGCAAAGATATTGATAGATATTTTTTCAGGTATGTGGCACAGCAGAGAAACAGGCAAAAGGAAAAAGGGAAGGGGCCTTTATTATCTTGGGAGGACACTGGAGAGAATTTGGAGAACATGAGAAATTCTCTGAATTAGAGCAAAGAGAGGCTGAGGCTTTTAATGGCCTTTTGAAGGGGTGGAGTTTGAAGAGGATGTTTTGTTTTTGTTTTTGTTTGTTTGTTTTTGTCTTTTTGAGACAGGGTCTTGTTGTGCAGTTCAGGCTGACCTTGAGCTCACTTTTGTAGCCCAGGCTGGTCTCGAACTCGCACCAAACCTCCTGCCTCAGCCTCCCAAGTGCTGGGATTACAGGCGTGCACCACCACGCCCGGCTAAAGAGGATGTTTAGATATACCTGAGGGAACTGATTGAGGGGTCTTCCCTGAGGTGATGGGAGGGGTAAAAGGAAATTGTACCCTGGACAGAGTTGAGTGGGAAAAGGAGTAGGAGGTGGTCTTCGGGAAGATGGGCTTTGTTTCAAGAGCCTCAGCCATATTAGATGTCCACCGTGATGATGCCACAATTCATAGTAGGGCCAAAACCTATCAGATATCAAACAAATTTGCTGATTAATTATACTACAAACTATGAGTACAATACTAGAGACTGTGTTCTTACATGTAACTGTCTTGTGTGTAGATGTTACTGATGTGCTGAACAAGATTAGCAGAGCTTCTTCATCTCTTACACTTACAAGAGCTTTTTATTATTATATCCCAGTGGGAATTTTTTTATCACTTTGGAAACTTCTGCTCTACTCAATAATCTTTGTTTTGATTGATTGGTTGATTGATTGACTTGGTACAGGGTCTTACTAAGCAACCCAGACTGGTAATGATCCTGTCTCCTGTCTCAGCCTCCCCAGTGCTAGGATTACAGATTCAGTGGCCAGAATGGCATGTGGTACTGCACATCATACCTGAGCACCAAGCTTTGTCCACAGCCCTCAGTAAACTTTGGATACTAGCCCACATTCTTCTCTTTACTACTCCATCTTTAAAGGAAGGGTGTAAGGTTACGCTTTTATTTATTTATTATTTATTTGGCACAGGATCTACAGGGTCTCACTACAAAGATTAGACTCATAGTGATTCTCCTGTTTTCAGTCTCCCAAGCGCTGGAATTACAGATGTGCATCCTCTAATCTCCCCCCACTGGGACTAGCACCACACACTGGGGCCAGCACCACACGCTGGGGATTGAAACCCTGCCACTGCACTCTGCCTACACATGTAAGGCTTTTTTTTTTTTTTTTTTTTTTTTTGTGGGACCAGGGTTCGAACTCACAACCTTGCACTTGCCCAGCAGGCACTTGTGCCTCGGAGCTATCTCCCCAGCCCCTGTAAGCCTTTTTAAACATAAATGTAATTTCCTTATTCTCATGGGCATTAGTTACTTTCTGTAACAGGACCAAATGCCTGATAAACACAGCCGTTTATTGTCATGCATGGGTTGTGAGCTTTTAGCCCATGGTTAGCTGTCTCTAAAACAGAAACATGGTGAAGGATCATAGCGGAGAAGGCCTCTCACATTGTGACAGCCAAAAGCAGAGCAGGCAAGAACAAGAGCAATCCTAAGAGCACACCTGAGTGACCAATCCCTCCTACTGGGCTGCTTGTCCTAGTAACCCATTTTGTTGTGAATTTATTGATAATACTGATGAGGTTCAGCCTTTTTTTATCAAGTTTGTTTTGTTTTATCTTTAGTAACAATTTATTTTTTTATTGCATTTCAGACTGCCTTTTTGAAAGCCCTGTCTGAATATATAATTACATAGCAAGTATTTTATTCCAACTGTTTTTCGAGCATCTTTTCTGTCAACCAGCCATTAACTTGGTTAAGTCTTTTCTGCTCCTGCTCACTGCATTAGAGATGTTGGAAACAATTTAGTGTGTTCCCGGGCGTGGCGGCGCACGCCTGTAATCTCAGCACTCAGGAGGCTGAGGCGGGAGGATCAGTGATCAAGGCCAGCCTGAACTGTACAGCAAGACCAAATCTCAAAAACACACACACAAAAAAAAACAATTTAGTGTGTCTTTTCTGTGACTGGTTTCTAGAAGATTTTACACACCAACCGTAAGTAGAGTCAGCAACATTTATCTTTTTTTTTTTTTAAGAATTTTTATTTTATTTATTATTTTTTTCTTGTTTCAGAACCTTTGTTTATTCACTCATTTTTTATGGCCAGCTAAGCCCACCCCGAGGGCAGGGCTGACAGCATGTGGTGCTGGGGATCGAACCGCTGTCCCTGAAGCCGCCCAAGCTTCCCCAAGCAAGCGCTTTAGACCACTGAGCCATCCCGCCAGGCCCCAACATTTATCTTAATATGAAGCCGTGTCTGTTGTTTCCTACCTCTCTACAAAAGTATGGAATAAAAATTTTTAAATTTCGGGGCCCGGCAGGATGGCTCAGTGGTCTAAAG
Organism: Myocastor coypus; assembly: GCA_004027025.1. NCBI lineage: Eukaryota > Metazoa > Chordata > Mammalia > Rodentia > Myocastoridae > Myocastor > Myocastor coypus. The sequence goes on along the minus strand of PVJA010015861.1, from coordinate 17,146 downwards.
CGCCTGCTTGGGAAAGTTTGGGCGGCTTCAGGGACCGTGGTTTGATCCCCGGCACCACATGCTGCGCCAGCCCTGCCCTCAGGGTGGGCTGAGCCAGCCATAAAAATGGGTGAATAAACAAAGGTTCTGAAACAAGAAAAATAAATAAATAAATAAATAATTTTAATTTCATTTCACCTAAGTTGTTTGAAATGAACATAAAAAGTAAGAAATGTAAAATAATTGGACACATACATACAATATCTTACCTTTCCCTTTTTCAGGAAGAGGATGAGTGATACTCAGCCCAAAATGGAAGTGTGTCCTTACTGTAAGAAGCCCTTTAAACGATTAAAATCCCATTTGCCATACTGTAAGATGATAGGACCATCCCAGCGGACTGACCAAAACATTGCTCACTCAAAGTCATCTGCTGCTCATCTCCGTGCAAAAAAAGTGAAGGCTCTGATCAGGGACTTAACTGAACCTGAAGGAAAAGAGGGCAAGACAAAGATTGCAGAAAGAAATGCCAAACTGAAGCGTCGAGAACCAGAACAAACAATTGCTTCCCATCCACAACCAGCTGTTGACTTGGAAAGAGCAAGTAGTATAAAGGCAGAGAAAGACATCAGGGATCAAGCCCAGTTTGCCTTCAAAATGTTAAAATACCCTGAACCAAAAAGTACTTTCCAAGGAGAAACTAAAGCTCAGTTTTATGCATCAAATAACAATTCTAAAAGAGAACTTGCCAAAGGTGTGCCTATATCAGAGGAAAATAGATATAATCCTTCAGAAACAGAAGCTTTGTTACTGGCTGGCTCAGTGGAACCTTTGTTAAATCAAGATAGAAAATACTCCTCAGCTATAGCTGTACCTAGTAATGTACAAACGACGTCTGCAAATTCGAAACTGGACACAGTTGACCCCCAAAGACAGGGGCTTCTAGTAAAATTACTAGATAAGCCTACTGGTGATTGCCATCAGTCTCCAAGAAATCTCACCGATAGGGCTCAGAAAATAACAGTGGCAGTGTTGAGCAAGGAGAGGGATTCCAGAGATAAAGATCACCCCTCAGGAGTCTTCACTGGTGTTGAAGATGCTGAAACTCAGGAAAAGCACTCAGAATCCCCTGTGATCAGCTGCTGCGCTAGCCCATTGGCTAAAATCCAAGTTGAGAAGAATAAAGAAGGACTTGACCTTGAAGTGGAGGGCTGCGGGAGCAGAGGCACTGCAGAAGATGATAGATTTGCAGCAGGGGTTTGCAAGCAGGATTCTGTCAGCCATGCCTCTAAGAACCACAGCTCTAGCGATTCAGCCACGGAAGAGAAACTGAAAGATGGAGGCCCACTTTTAAATGTGTCCTCCCCATGGGAGGCAGCATACAGTGAGTTTCCCTATGTATCGCAGACACCTAATCCAAGTCTTGCCTCTCTGGCTATGAAGTCTCTTCAAGAAGCAAAAGTAGGATTCTGCAGTCATAATCAAGTCTCTGATAGAAAGATCCTAATGGAAAGTAAGGAGCAAGTGTCTCTGGAGCCCAAATCTTGCTGTCTGCCCGCAGTTTTGCATTCCAGGTGCCAGCCATCTGCGTATCCTGCCCAGCATCACCTTTCTAAAAGCGCTTTTGTTGATGATGTTGGTGCCACAGACAGAAAGACTCTCCCCAGCTGCGTGGGGCTGGAGTGGTTTCCAGAGCTGTATTCTGCTTACCTCGGACTAGGAGTGTTGGAGGGGAAGCCTCAGTACTGGCCTTTGGTGGCCCAGAAGCCTCAGCTCACTGGTCCTCAGTGGGGACATCTCTCACAAGGTAAAGCTGTTTCTTAGGGGCCATCCAGCCCATCCACAGTGCTTTTGTGTCTTTGGGATAGGGCTCAGAAAACTAATATTTTCATTCATCAAGCTTACTTTTATGTAGATACTCTGAAAGTCCACTGGACTTCCAGTTGTGAAAAGGTTACTTGTTAGTCCTACAATAAGTAATTAGGGGTGAGTAAATGGATATTCAAACTGAAAAGACTCAAAAAAAAAAAGAGAGAGAGATTCAAGCAGGACCAAATTACACAGAAAATAAGTTCTTCATTTATGATAAAATGCAACACCTAGAAATTTAGAGTAGCAGAGAAGGTACAAGCAGAAGCTATCGATGGAGTTGGGAATAAGCAGGGGATAAAACTGGCAGGGTAAGAATAGTGGTTGAAACAGGTAGAATTAGAGCCTGAGGTGATTAACCAGTAAAGTTCAAGGACCAGAACTGCAGAAGTACAGGATGTGGCAGAAAGGATTTTGAAGTCTGCACTGGAAGAAGTAGGCCACAGAGATTAGGGCCCAAGAACAGAGCCAGAGATGGAGCCTTGAGACATGAAAGTAGGGAAGAAGGACTTAGAAGAGGCCAAGCATTGGAGTTGATCTCTCTTGTCAGGCTGTCTCCAGAAGCTTGTTGCATGCCTCTGGCTGATAGCTCAAATGAGTGAGCAGAAGAGAAGAGCCAGAAAGGTCCTGGCAGGCTTTTCAAGTGCAGTATTCTCACTTTTTCCTGCTGAGTCGTGTCATTAATTACTGAATTTATTTTCTAGTTTAACACATAATACAGGACAAAGTTTCACTAAGTTGCATAGGATGGCCTTGCTTTAGATGGCAGAGAGCTAAGGCAGGGTAGAAGAGCTGGTAGTAATATAGACCAGGCCATGCCTGCAGTCCCCCATACTTCATCAAAAGTGTTTCTTTGGTATTATAACTACCCATCACTTGTTCCTTTTTGTTCGTTTGATTTTTGTTTGGTGCTAGGAATGCAGTCTGCTACATGCTCTTCACTGTAGTTATTCTTTCCTAGTGGTTTTCCACACGGTGTGTATTAAGAAAAGAACACTGCTAACTAAAGCTACTTTTGGGCCCGGCGGGATGTTTAAAGCGCCTGCTTGGGAAAGCTTGGGCGGCTTCAGGGACCGCGGTTCGATCCCCGGCACCACATGCTGCGCCAGCCCTGCCCTTGGGGCGGGCTGAGCCAGCCATAAGAATGAGTGAATAAACAAATAAAGGTTCTGAAACAAGAAAATAAATAAAGAAATTTTAAAAAAAATAAAAAATAAAGCTACTTTTTCTTTAACTACCTCAGTAGGTACAGGTTTTTCCCCCAATGAGCCTAACATCTAGACTTTTGTGAAAAATTGTAGTCTCTGGGTCAAGCTTCTCCATGTGAAACACATACAGAATAATTTTAACATCAGTGTTCCTGGCACAGTTTTCAGAGTGCATCTATCTCTGTTCTACAAATAATGAGCAGGCACAGAAAGTGTAAGTGACTTGTGCAAAATCATACTGCCAGTGAGTGTAGAACTGTTACATAGGACCTGGCCTCCTGGCTTGAATGTTTTCTACTACCCCAGATGGTGGAAGTACAGCATGAGAATAGGGCACTGTACAAGAGGCATCTGAGCCTCAGACATCTCAAGTGGCTTGTTCAGATTCATACAGTATGTGACAGTCACATCCAGGCCCAGCCAGGTGTGGTAGCACACACCTATTTTGATATTTCGCTTTAATGGATCCCAAGATAAGAGTAATAAGTGAGGGGCCCAGCAGGATGGCTCAGTGGTCTAAAGTGCCTGCTTAGGAAAGTTTAGGCGGCTGCAGGGACTGCGGTTTGATCCCCGGCACCACATGCTGTGCCAGCCCTGCCCTCAGGGCAGGCTGAGCCAGCCATAAAAATAAACAAAAGTTCTGAAACAAGAAAAAAAAAAAAGGTAATAAGTGATACAGTGACTGAAGACATCAAGTCACCAGTCTTAGGAGATAGAATAAGGGGAACAAATAGAATTTTGCCTTCAAGAAGAATTAATTCCTGAGGCTGGAGGGATATCTCGGGAGACTAAGCTCTTGCCTGGCAAATACAAGGACCTGAATTCAATCCCCAAACCTGCAAAAAAAAAAAAATTCCTAATCAGGTGTAGTGGCACACACCTGTAATCCCAGCACTTGGGAGGCTGGGCAGGAGGGTTACTGTGAGTTAAAGTCCAGCCTGAACTTCATGGAGCCTGTACTACTTTACTTACCTCAAAAAAATAGTGACTAAGAACTGTTCTGTTCTTTAGTCTCTATATAGTATTGTGCTTAGGTGGCTACTTCTATATCAGTCAGGTCATCGTAGGGCTCCTGCCTCTGTTAACTGAGAAAGTTTTAGAAGTTGGATCCAGAGTTAATGTTCAGACTTCAGTGCTACGGGTAAATGAACAGAAGCTTCGAGGTTGGTGGTAGCCCATGTCTGTGTGCCTTGGCAGGCTGTTTTTATTGTTGAAAACTAAAAGGTTCACTGTCAGTGCTCTAAGATCTCAGTTAGGGTCAAGACTTGTTCCCTTAGCTGGCAAAGAATCAGGGCCACTTCATTCTATAAGAATTGAAAGGTAGGTTGGGGAGATAGCTCCACAGCCTAAGTGCCTGTCTGGCAAGCACAAGGACACAGGTTTAGTCCCCAGCACCACAGGCAGCACTAAAGCTACCAAAACCAGGTGTAGTGGTACACAACTGTGGTCCCAGTGCTGGGGAGGCTGAGATAGGATCACTGTGAATCTGAGCTGCGTAGTGAGACCCTATACCAGATAGATAAATACATATATATATATTATATATATTTTAGAATTGAAAAATAGTGTCCTTGTCTCTAGAAAACTTTATTGGGCTGGGGGCCAGGGAGATAGTTCAGTGGCTTAAGCACCTGCATTCCAGTGCAAGCTCCTGAGTTTGATCCCCTGTGTTAAAATAAAAATAAAAAAACTTCATAATTTTGCTAAAAATGACTATCTCCAATGACTGCAAATTAAAGTTGAACTTGCATGGAATATATACAAGAGCACAGGCTGTGCTTAGATAAGACTTAGATAAGACTTCCTTAGATAAGACTTTTGGGCCCCTTCCCCCCTCAAGAGGCCGACTTGTTCTGTGCATATGTCAGGACCCTTGGTGAGCACCAGTTGTTGAGTTCGCTGTCCAGCTGATGCCTCCAGGCTTGCCTAGTCTGGTTGGGTCATACTAGTTGTGGGAGATTGGTGTTAGGTCCTCTTATGGGTGAGGACCCTGGGCTTCAGAGAGGAAAATAACTTAGTGGCATCACTTGTGGCTAACAGCACTTCACATTTCCTTTAAAGGAGAGCTCTGCCTGCTTAGGCAAGAACAGGGACCACAGTTCCATCTCCAGCACCACATGCTGCACCAGTACCACCCGTGAGGCAGGCTGAGTCGGCCACAGTCCAGGCTTAGTGGTGCACACCTGTAATCCCAGTGCTGGGGAGGCTGAAAACAGGAGGATCGCTGTGAGTCTGAGCTGCGTAGTAGGGCCCTTTGACAACCAGATACATTTAAAAAGAATAAGAACCCAAGCTGAGTGGTGCTACAGGCCCATGATCCTAGCACCATTGTAGGCTCAGGCAGAAGGATCATAAATTCAAGCCCAGCTTAGGCAATTTGGTGATTTAGCAAGACCCTGTCTCAAAATATTTAAAGGGTCAGGGACGTAGCTCCATGTGAAAACCCTGGGTTCAATCATCAGTACCACAAAACGATGAAAAGAAACTCAATTTAAGTATCCTAAAAGTGCCTGAGTGCTGAGACAGCGACTGAGATTAGCTGTGGCACGCACCTGTAATCCAGCATTTGGAAGGCTGAACACAGGAAGATCACTACAAGTTGAAGCTGCATAGTGAAACACTGTAGACCCTGTACTAAATAGTACATGGAGAGGGTTAATGTCCTGAGCAGTAGAGGGCGGCATTTGCTGTGCAAGTGAAGTCTGTCAGGGCCCTTGGTGCCTTAAAACATCCAGGTCCAGAAGTTGTGAAAGCTTTTGCGGGATTCCGGTACTTTGGCTTTTGGAACTCAAGTGTAAGGAAGGCATGTGTCCTTGCTCTCCAGATCTGTATAGTGAGTTTACATCCTCAGCACCACCCAAAACATCAGTGAATTTTGCATGGAGCATTTTAAAGATTCCAAGGCATGTCCCAGACACTGATTACAGCCTTGGGTCTAGGACTTCACTTTTTAGACATCCCCTGGATGCTTCTGAAAAGCAGCTGCATTGGATAAGACTGGTGCAGAGGATGATAGCAAAACGGGCACCCCAGGCCCAGTGGGGTACCCAGCAAATGGGGGACAGAGGAAAGACCAAGAAGCAGTGCAGTAGAAGTAGTTGTTTGATGCTCCTATGAGACTTCTCAGTAGTGTAGCTGCAGGGATTCAGATCAGAGTGAGCAGGTTTATGCAGAACCTGAACTAAGCCCACAGCCAGCAAGGGAAAAGACGATGTCATAGATCATAGGCACAGCTTCAGGCATCAGCTGAAATATGAATGTGTGCTTTGTATGCCAGGGAAAAGGAGGAGTCAGGTTGTGCATCTGGGATTCTGACTGGACAGGACAGACAAGAGGAAGTTGAGAGGTTGCATGGGAATGGAGCAGTGTTGAATGGAGCCATTGTCTGAAGATTGAACCCCAAAGTAGGGTTCAGGATATGAGGATAATGTTGCTGGCAGGTGAAAAGACTATACAGATGAGGCAGCAGAGGCCAGGTGACGATGCTATTGTGGGCCTGAGTGGCAGACAAAACCATGGAAACAGGTACTGCAGGCCTGTGGGAACTCCTCACTTCCTCAATGATCCTAGGTCCAGCACTGATGCAGAGCCTTGTGCATAGGTTTGCCTGAACCCATAGGTAAGGATAAAGAAGCCCAGCTGACTGAAGCCCGTTGGGGGAGCCCTGTGGCTCTTGACATGGGATAAGGCGCTTGCACAGTTGCGGGTTTCATGAGGTTACACTTTCAGCTGTTAGCAGCCCAGCCTTCACCTTGCAAGGGCTGATCGGTAGCTTTTCAGAAATCAGTATAAGCTGGGCGTGGTGGCACACCCCCGTAATCCTAGCCCTTGGGAGGCTGAGGCAGGAGGATCAGTGCAAGTTTGGGCTACAAAAGAGGGCCCACAAGATGGTTCAGCCATCTAAAGCGCCTGTTTAGGAAAGCTTAGTCAACCGCAAGGTCCCTAGCACCACATGCTGTGTCAGCCCTACACCCAGGGCAGGCTGAGCAGGCACAGTCCAAAAAAAAAAAGTCAGTATAGTTCATTGTTGTTTAAAACAGTGATCATTCAGTCAGTGTTTTATGTCCACAGCAACCTGTCAAACCTGCTAAACCTGTCAGTAGTAATTGCTTAAGTTGACCTATTCTCCAAAAAACCAAAGCAGTACCAGGGAACCATTGGTGATGGAGCCTACTTGCCTGTATTAAACATTGAAAAAATAACCAGGGAAATTGCTTTTGTACTTTTCTATAGATGAGCAACCCGAGTCCCAGTGCCAGAAACAAAAAAGTTAATTTATCCTTCCCCTACCCCCACTACTAAGGTTTGAATTCAGGGCCTTCACACTGAGCTACACTTTCCAGGTCTTTGTTAATTTTTTTTTATGTGAGACACAGAGTATTGGTGAGGTGTCTGGGCTGCGCTAGAACTTAATATCCTCTTAACTTAGTCTCCTAGAGTGCTGGGATTACAGGTGTGTGCCATCAGAGTTGGCTAACAATTCATTCTTAGGCTTGGGTTCCAGCTGCAAGATAGTATGTTTTTAAGAACCAAAACTCTAGAAGACTGTCCCAGGCATTTCAGATGAGGGGTGCTGAATGGAAAGTATGAAGTCATGGTCTTTGCTAAAATGTTTTGCAGCTCGTGGAACTTAATGTGTAATTCATTTGGTTAAGCATGTGCACACAAACCAGATGATCTGGACAGTCTGATCATGGATCAGAAATGAATATTGGCTGAGTCCTGATTGCCAGGGGCTCCTCAGTCAAACTTTTTTTGACCTGGAATGGGTTTAACTATCAACGCTTAAAATTCAATGCAGAGATTGTTCATCTATCCATTTAGAATATCTACAGCCTAGCAGTGGGAAACTTGTATACTGAATGTTGGGGAAGGGGGTGAATTTATGTGAATGTCACAGTGACCTCTGTTTGGAACCTTAGTTCCTTTGTTGGAAAGAAGTTCAACTGATCTAAGGAGTTCGGAGCCCCTGACCAGACTTGCAACCTCCAGCTTCCCTCTAATGAGGCTCTTGGGAGCTGTGCACAAAGGTGAGCTAGAGCTCCTGACCACAGAGCTCTGTTGCTGGCTGCAGGCCTTCTGAGAAGCGTCCCCTACCACGCGCTGTTGAAAGTGAGGAGCAGAAAGAGAAGGACGGGTTTTGTCTTCGTTTTCATTTTGTAATCGGGCATCATTAGAAACACCAAAGCCAAAATAGCAGCATCTACCATTTGTTGGACAGCTTTCCGCTTCTGATCCCTACCCCTCCTCTGCTGCCACTTGTCCCCAGCCTCTTCTGCCTATAATGGTTGTGCCTCTTCCCCCCTGCCAGGCAGATGCCAAACTTCAATTTAACCAATTGCATTAGTCTATACCCCACCAAAGATTTTAACCCACCTCTCAAATACAAGGATAAGTAACTTGAATTTGTTCATGTCTTCTGGATTCTAGTCCATCTGCCTAAAATGGATCTCCTGGGTATGTGTGTATAAACTCTCTGAGTTAGAATTGCATCATACAGGCTCAGTGGAGTAATGCAGCTAATGGCCGTACTCCGGGTCAGTATTAACAGTCAGTGCTTCTTTCTGGACAGGCTGGGTCCAGTGCAACACCACCATAAAGAAGAGTGGAGTTGGTGGCATCACAATGCTCTTCACGGGATACTTCATCCTGTGCTGTAGCTGGAGCTTCCGGCATCTGAGTAAGCCTTCCTGCGACTTTAGCCTAAGTTACAGGTCATCTCCCATTACAGCAGCTCCCAGGGATTGTCAGAATGGCTTTCCATACTAGTTTTACAGTATCTGACGTGACTAATGAGTGAACTGTTACCTGGGGCTGTGCGAATTTCAGTAGAGGTTTTGCTTATAATAGCCTTTGGAGGGTTTGAGAATGTCCACTTCCTTCCATTAGCTGTTTCCCTGCCAGAGGAGAGGTGCTGCCCTTGGTCCCCACAACTTCATTTTAGTGGTGCAGGTTAACAGCTTTGCACCACGGGAGAGCTTGTTGCTCATTGATGTGCTGACACTGACGACTCCTAATCTGCTTCTAACAGTTCAAAGCAAACTCCTGATTAGGAGATTGAGCTCACCCAGATCGTAACCAGAAGAAAAATGCCTCAGTTTAATTTTTTAGTTTAAGATAATGTTTAAATGTTCTATTACAAAACATATTGTCTTTAAAAAAAAAAAAAAAAGGAGGGCCAGCCAAATAGCTCAGTGGATTAAAGCACCTACAGGCAGGGGGTTCCAGCCCCAGGCCTGATGTGCCAGCCCTGCTTCCAGGGCACACTGAGACAGCAGTTGAGATTGGGCAGTGGATTACTGGCACACACCTATAATCCCAGCTCTTGGGAGGCTGTAAACGGGTAGATCACTATTAGTCCAATCCAGTAGTAAGACTCTGAACACCCTTTAGACCCATCCCTAAAACTCAAAATAATTATAATAGTTTATAGGGATCTGTCAAAAAAAATTGTGTTTTCCTTTTTTTCTCCTAAATTTTAATTTTGTGCATGCTGTCAACCAAACTGAGATCATGCTGGCTACTTCGAGATAGGGTCTTGGCAGGTTGCCCAGGCTGAACTCTTAACTTGCAATATTTCTGCCTCAGCTCTCTGGGTGCTAGGATTACAGGCACATGCCACCCTTTCCACAATTTAAAAAGGAAAAAAAATTAGACATTTTCAGATAAAAAGTTCCAATGCAAAAAGATAATATAACGTTGAGCAATAAAAGCCAATATACTGCTTAGGCAAGCACAGGGGTTCAGATTCAGTTCTTGGCTACACCTGGTGCTCAGGTTTGCCCCCCCCCCCCAGGTGCACTGAACTGGCCACCCAAGACCAGTGTGATGGCACATACCTATAATCCCAGTGCTGTGGAGGCTAAAAACAAGATCACTAGGAGTCACTAGAACTGCATACTGAGACCCTGTACCAAATATATAAATTAATTTTTTTTTTTAATAATTATTTATTTATTTATTTATTTTCTTGTTTCAGAACCTTTGTTTGTTTATTCACTCATTTTTATGGCCGGCTCAGCCAGGACCCTAAATTAATTTTTTAAAGCCAATATAATTTATAAACTGGAGAGAGGTCTTTACAAAAGGTCAGTATTGGAGCCAGGTGTGGTGGTGCACATCTGTAATCCCAGCACTTAAGAGGCAGAGGCAGGAAGGTTGCTGCAAGTTTGAGACTAGCCCTGGCTACATAATGAGTTCACAGTCTGTCTGAACTACATGTTGAGACTGTCTCAAAAACAAAACAGTAAGATTGGATACTTTTGGTTAGACTCCTGCCAGATGAAGAGGAGAGCAGGTCACCCAGCAGGAATGGACACATTTACTCCCCACCCCCAGAAATTCTGAATTTTAGGGCATAGCTGCCGGCTCTTGTGTAAGACACCTAGCCTTTGGTGAAACCAGAAACTGCATGATTGAAGAGACCCAAAGGCAAGATTTATTTTTCCCAAAGAAAATGGTTTTTCTTAGATTGTACCACTCCAAAAGGTATTATGTGGCCGATAGCATTGTTAAGTAGATATTTGGTAGGCATTGCATTTTTCACCTCTCCAGTTCAAGACTGAAGTGCAGTAAGAATTTCTTATGCCTTAGACTGTTTCTGAATTATAAAACAGGAGCATATTGGTCGGGGAGGAGGTCAGCACTGAGTACCTGCCTGCCATGCATGCCTGACGCTCAGGGTTCAGTCCTCAGCACCACCAGGAAAAATAAAATTGCCAGGTCTTGACACTTTCATAGATAGTTCCCCCAAATCAGTAAAACAAGAGCATAAGAAAGCAATCTGTATGGGGAAGGGACAGTATACGGTCAGTACAAGTGGTTCCTTGAATCCTTACATTGGTCTCTGTTTGTCCAAAGAGCTGCATCGCTGGCGTAAGTAATGTTGACCTGGACTCCACTCAAAGCTCTGGACGCACAAGGGCAGCGTGGTGGAGACAGCACCTGTGCAGGTTGAGCAGTGTATGTTTGTAATGGGACAGGGCATATTCAGAATAAACGGCTGGAGTCTAAACCAGTTGCATAGAAAGTAATTTTTGAAGGTGGACAGACCTGGGTCTGTGTAGGTATTTATTTAGCTTACTCTCAAAAGTGAATCATAGGCTGGATATGGTGAGATTACATGCCTGTAATCTCAGCACTTGAGAGGCTGAAGCAGAAGGACTGTTTTGAGTTCCAGACTAACCTTGGCTACAAAGTGAGCTAAAGGCCAGCCTGAAATGAACTACATAGTGAGACCCTGCCTCAAAAAGACCCCGACCACTGCCCAAAAAAGTGACTCAGTCACTATAAGAAAGGACAATTTTGTTTAATCATAACATTGCTCAAGGGGCCAGGGAGATAGGTCAGTAGAATAAGCACTTGTCTGGCAAGTTCAAGGTACTGAGTTCAATCTCCCAGTACTGCAAAAAAACAAAATTCTTCAAGAAGATAAGATGGAAGTGTGACACTTAGACTAAAACCTGTTTCTTGGGGCTGGGGAGATGGCTCAGCAGTCTAAAGCGCTTGCTTAAGCAAGCTTAGCAACTGTGATCCCCAGCACCACATGCTGCTCCAGCCCCACCTTTTTTATGGCTGAGCTGGCCATTAAAAAAAAATAAAATAAAAACTGTTTCTTAACTTTCATGAAAACTGTTAACTTTAAATCTTTTAAGTTTTAACCTCCCTAAATTGTTCTCTAAACCCTGGTCTTTTACCATTGGGCTGTACAAGATAGTAGGTTACCCAGATACTGATACAGGATAGCACCCAACTGTCAGAGGATGAGCTTAGCTGAAGCCTTTCTTCTCTTAAGCAAATGCTGACAGGAGTGAGAAACAAAAGCAAAAACTGAGGGCCAGATGACAGGATTCTGGGAGAAACCCTTGCAAACATTTCTACACATTTTTCAACACTTGTTAAAATGAAATAGCACAATGGACAGAATGTTAGGGTACCTTACGTCTTCATTGAGCGTAACAGTGGGCACATGGTTTGTGTTTATCATCTCTTCCTGAAAACTTAAGAATCCTACTCCATCCCTTCTCTGGAATATTCCCGAATGACAGGAATTCTTCTCAGTTGCTCGTATCATGCATTTTCTAGGCCTCTCTCCTATCAAAGTATTCGTTATCTCTCAGATTTTTTTGACTTTGGTCTTCCCCATACACACACAGAGAATGACATGGACGCTTCCATGAAAGCTTTGAGAAGCTTTTCCAGGCATTGTACGTGTCTGGGGGTTTCTCAGAACACATTTCCAACAGGACATGGTTATATTATCACCCTCACAGGGCACATGTACTATATATCTGTCAGCTCATGCTTGTGCCAAAACACAGAGTTCACCTTCCACCTCCTCACCTTCCGAACCACCAGGACACACAGACACTGCTTCCTTCTGCCTTCTTAGCGCATGGGGTTCTGGGTCTGCTTTGTCTGTCTTTCCTAGTCCTGCTCCCTTTCCCTGTCTTGAGTAGCCTCAATGAGAGTAGAACTCTGCAACAGATTACCAGGGATAAGCAAAGGGCACTCAGAAGTATGCACCTAAGCTAGAGTTCTCCCTCTACAAAGAATCGAGGGGAAAGAGTACTGCACTTACTCATTTTAATTTTACGGAAAATTTCATCGGATAAGTACCCACAAAATCCCCCCCACCAAAAGGATTCCTGCCTATTTTCTGTGAAGCACTTTATGTTGTGTCTGGCCTGCCCTGCCCCCACATGAGAGATCAAGCCTCTGCCCTTTGCGCTGAGGGGCATCCTCAGCACTTTCTTTAAACTTTTGAGGCAGAGTCATATTAGTTGACTAAGTTGTGAACCTCCTGCCTCAGCTCCCCACAGGATGGATGGCAGGAATATGGATGGCACCAGCTGGGCTGCGTGTCTCCCTTGAAATGAGACATATAGGGATTCTCTCCAGACCTCCAGACCTCCCTGTCTTCCAGGGCAGAAGTTCTCAGGGCAGGAGTGAGGGTGACCTCTTGGACACATCCTCTTTCCCAGGCTCCTCAGCAGGGGGCACTGAATAACTGCAGCCCACGGGCAGACCTCTGCCTGCAGTAGATACAGCCCCTTGGAATGTATCTCCTTTCTCAGAGAGATGTCTTCTGTGACTTCCGCACCACAGCAGCAGAGTTGAATAGTAGAAGAGACCATGTACCTTGAAAAAGAAATACTGCTTCTGGCCCTTCACAGAAAAGGTGTGCTCAAGATTGCCCTGGAGGAATATTCCAGCCTGTGTCCTGTTAGGGTGAGGAAGAAATGGGTTAGGAAGCAGTTAAGTAGAGGCCTTTCTTGACTTGCTCTGTTTTCTGTGGTGTATCAGTGCTTTGTGTTGCCCGTGAGCTGCCCTTAACAGGTAAGTACAGAGATAGCATAGAGGGGTAGCTTGACCTGCCCCCATCTTTATTAAGAAATTTATATCCTAGGGCCAGCGAGATGGCTCAGTGGTCTAAAGTGCCTGCAGAGGAAACTTAAGGCAAGCGCTGTGACCACTCCTCGATCCCTGGCACCACATGCTGCACACCCCACTCCAGGGTGGGCTGAGCCAGCCATAACACAAATAAATGAGGTTTAGCCGGGCGTGGTGGCTCATGCCTGTAATCCCAGCACTTGGGAGGCTGAGGCAGGAGGATTGGTGCGAGTTCGAGACCAGCCTGGGCTACAAAAGTGAGCGCAGGACCAGCCTCAACTGCATAGCGAGACCCTGTCTCAAAAAGACAAAAAATAAATAAATAAATAAATAAATAAATAAATAAATAAATAAATAAATAAAAATAAATGAGGTTTAAGAGAAATAAATTTTTAAAAAAAAATTTTTAAGGAATTTTTAATTTTATTTATTTATTTTCTTGTTTCAGAACCTTTATCTGTTTATTAACTCATTTTTACGGCTGGCTCAGCCCACCCTGAGGGCAGGGCTGGTGCAGCATGTGGTGCCGGGGATCAAACCGCAGTCCCTGAAGCCACTCAAGCTTTCCCAAGCAGGCGCTTTAGACCACTGAGCCATCTTGCCGGGCCCTAAAAAATCTTTTAAAAAAAAAATTTATATCCTAGCCTGATGGGGTGGTGTATACCTGTAATCCCAATACCCAGAGCACTGAGGCAGAAGGATTGGCATGGGTTCAAGACCAATCTCGGCAACTCAGTTGAAACCCTGTCTCAAAAGGGAGTGTGGCCAGGCAGGGTAGAACATGTCTGTAATAGACAGGCCAGGAGGATCATAGCAAGTTCGAGACCAGCCTGGGCTACAAAGTGAGCTCAAGGCCAGCCTGAACTCCGTAGTAAGACCCTGTCTTATCTCAAAAAAAGATTATCAAAAGGAGTTGGAGCAGTAGCTCAGTGCTCCAAGTTCAGTCCCTGTCACCACCCCTCAATCATGAAGAAATGTGCCTGCCATCCCAGTTTGCAGCACAGGTGGAAGCTTGCCTCGGAAGAGTCCATTCTGTTAATCTGTGCAAGCATCCCAAGTCACTCGCATACCAGCCCCAGGCCTGTGGGGGTTCAGTGAATGAGCAGCTTTATCCAGAGAGCCCAGAGGTTCTTCTGCAGCCTGGCATGGTGACAGTAGCTCTGCCTCAGGTGCCAGGAATCCAGCATTGCAGCTACTCTTCATGACAGCAAAAAGAATGCCTAACATGATTTGCCTTTTAAACTGTCATAATTTTCTGTCAAGATCATGCTCTGTCTCTTCTGTGGCATTGGTGGGCGCTTCCTCGGGCAGGCAGCAATGGTCAGATTTTGCTTGCAGGGCGGAAGCTAGAACTTCTGAGCAAGTCTCCCAGCATGGTGCCTAGAAATTCAGCGTGAGCTCCGTGCCAACAGTCCAGTCCACCGTCCGGCCGACCTATGGGAGAGTTATGACAGTCCTCAGGCCTGCCTTGTCCTGAACAAGATTGGTGCCGAGAATTAGAAACATTCTAGGTGGTTGAGGTAGGAGCATGACCAAGTTTGCACCCACCGTAAGCAACTTGGCAAGACCCTGGCCCAGAAAGGACTGAGGATGTAGCTCAGTGCAGAGGCTTGGTGTTCCTTCAGTCTCCAAGATTGCAAAAGAAGAGAAGGGAAGGCAGCGCACCCTCAACTCCAGCCAACACTGGCTGGTGAGTAGGTGAACGCCGTCCTGCCTACTTCAACTTAATCCTGAGCAATACTTGAAATTCAGAGTTTATAGAGCTAGGGATGTAGCTCAGTGGCATAAGCGACTATGTGGCACAGGAAGGATGTAGCTCAGTGGCATAAGCGAGTATGTGGCACAGGCCTTAATCCCAGCTTCTTGGGGAGCTGAGATAGAGTAATGATAAGTTCAAGGTCACCTTGCACAGCTTTTTACCGTGTCTCAAAATGTAAAAAGGCAGGGATGTAACTCCATGGATATAGCTCAATGTTTAGTGTGCATGAGACCTAGGATCCCATGTATACCAAAGAAACAGAAGGTCATTTTGTTCTATTATCTACAGGCTGTACTAGACTTTATTGAATCACTCTTTGTAATAAAACTATTTTAAAAAATAAAAATACTCTCTGACTGATCACTTGCCTCTTCTTGCCCTCACCAGTGAAGTAGGGGTATGTCCCCAGGGAGGTCACCCAGACCCACCACATCCACACTGCAGATCAGTGGCATTGCACCCACCTTGTAGAGGCCTGATGCATCTTTTCATGCTGCTATTGTGCGTCCAGAGAGGGCACCAGCCCTGCTACCATCTGCACCACATCCAGCTCATGTTGGGTAGTTGGGTGCACCAGTGCTGCTTGGCATGTGCGTTCCTGTGTTGTCCATGGCATGGCCCTGTGACTAGCGGCTCAAGGAGGGTAAGTAAGCTGCCCACCTAGCAAGCCGCCCTGGTTGCATAGCCCAGGAGGGTTTCAGCTGCCTTCGGGCCCCGGCTCTGTCTGGCTCTGCATCTTTTCACAAGGCCTTAGCCGTGGCCTTCAGTCTGCCGCATGCCTGTTGCTCTTTTTCTTTCCATTTCTTCACAAATTATCATGGTTACCACCCTCCTTTCCAGATGGACTAAATGAACGTTGGTGTTTGATTTCTTTTTATTTTTGATACCAGGAATTGAACTCAGTACCTTGTGCTTGTCAGACAGGTGCTTGTACCCCTGAGCTGTGTCCCCTGATGTATTTTACAGCAGTTGCACAGTTCATACTAAACATTCTGTATCACTCCTCACCTCCTGGATAAGTGCTTTTTTGGTCCATCTGCTGCCCCTGATTCCCCACATAATAAGGCCCAGGACATGTTCTCATATTTACATAAGCCATGCAGGGAAGTAGCTGCTCCACCAAAGAAACTGTTTGGTTTACTCACCAGTCTGCAGCCATGCCTGCTGAGTGGATCTGTGGAGCACAAGAGTCACGATGTATTTACCACATGCTGGGCTTTTACTTCTGGTGCACATGCTCCAGTTTGGTGGCTAACTCCTGTCACGGTCCCCTGCCTTTAGTCTCGTGTCTTCCATGGCTTCTTCACCTGCAGTTCAAAGGAAATAGATCTGCTATGCAATGGGCTACCACTGCTGCTCATGTCCTCAGAGGTTGCCAGTGGGCTCACTCTGGAATGTTGCAAGCAGAGGTCCCTGGGTGGCCAGGGACCTACCCCAGGAAGTGAGCCTCCACTTGGCTGTGCTTTGGGTTAGTTTTCGGCAACTCCACCAGGTCAGCAGCCCTGTGTTTCAACACTACCAGAGAAAGCTACAGGGTGAGAGCTGCAAAGTCATAGAAGTCAGGCATAGCAGTGCACGCCTGTAGTCCCAGTGTTGGGGAGGCCGAAAGCAGGAGGATCACCACAAATCCGATCTGTATAGTGAGATCCTGTAACAACGAAATACATTTTTTTAAAAAAGTAAAAAGTTTAAAGTTAAAAAAAAAAAAAAATAAAGATTTTAAATAAAATTATAAAAGAAGTATTTAAATTTTTTAAACGTATGACAGGGCCTGGCGGGATGGCTCAGTGGTCTAAAGCCCCTGCTTGGGAAAGCTTGGGCGGCTTCAGAGACCTCGGTTCGATCCCCGGCACCACATGCTGCGCCAGCCCTGCCCCCGGGGTGGGCTGAGCCAGCCATAAAAATGAGTGAATAAACAAAGGTTCTGAAACAAGAAAAA
>PVJA010015860.1:0-44554 GCA_004027025.1 Myocastor coypus | reverse complement strand
AACAAAAAAAAAAAAAAAAAGAAAAAAAAAAAAAAAAAAAAAAAAAAAAAAAAAAAAAAAAAAAAAAAAAAAAGGAAGGAGACAGAGAAGAAGAAGAGAATAGCAACCATAGATATTTCATGAGCAGTTACTGGTGCTTGCCAACCTTTACATTTTTTTAGTTCCTTAAACCCTCACGACAATTCCCTGAAGCGGAAATGACTGGGTTTCCATTTCAAAGATGATGATGAGGAGGAGGTTAGGAGCCTTTCTAGGCCTCAGAGTACTGATAAGGAAGGTCACGTCTCTTCGAGGCATCTCTGGACACCTGTCCTGAGGGTTGTCAGTCTCAGGGACAAATGGGAGGAGGGAACAGTATTCCTCCTTCCACAGTAGAACCTTGCCCCAGATCACACATTGAATAGAAAGTCGTGGTGTGAATCTAGTCCTGCCTGATGCTCATGCTGACCTGTTTTCTGGAGCACACATTGCTATGGGGCCAGATTGGGCAGTGAAGGAGGTAAAGACCCCCAAGTGACCCCAAGGCAGAGGGGCTGGGTGACCAGACTGTCTGGAGAAGGGAGGGAGGTTAGGCGCCAGAGGGGACAGAGACCATTAGCTCCGAGGAGGCGGCTGAGAGCTTGGGCTCTAGAATTTGGACTCCTTCTTTTCTCATCTCTCTGGCCCTATGGTGTCAGCCCTCCCAGCCTCAGCTTCCCCATCTATCAATAGGCCTAATAACACTGAACTTTCAGAGTCATGCTGTGGATCAAATTAGAGACTGCACATCTGGCCTGGACCTGCCTGACCTGTAGCCAGCACTCAGTGTGCATGGTAGAAGCATCTGTCCAACGAGCTGTGGCGGCCCCTCTCCAGAGGGCCCATAGCCTCTTATTCAGTCAGGGTGAGCACAGAGGGTGCAGGAAGGGTTAACCTGGCATGGGCAAGTCATCCTACTGGTGGTGAGAAGGGACGAGCTTTTTCCATTTCTGGAGAGACCATGGCAGATGCTGACCCTTGCTGCTGGCTCCCTTTCCAGCTGCTTCTCACTGATGGAAGTGAAAATAGGAAGGCATCACCTCTGTGTTCCCCACTGTGCCGGCAAGGCTGGCCTGCCTTGGCCTGCAGGCTCTTCTACGTGTGTGCATTTGATACTGTGTGAGCCATAGGGCAGCAGGAGATCTGCTTGGGCGGGTGTCTACAGAGGAAGACTGAGGGACCCCTCATCCTTCCCACCCTGCCCACAAACTCAAAGGAGTGCAGAGCCTGGCACAGTGCAGCCTCCTGGGGGACAAGGTGGCAGAGGGAGAAGAGGCCACTGAGAGGCTCCCAGGAGTCTGAAGTTCACAGCCCCCATTTGTCTTGCACTGACCTTACTTTTCACACCCTTGAGTAACTGCTAGCATTCAAATCTTCCATGTTTTGTGGGGTTCTGCCCTGTATGGTGTTCTTTCTTTCTTTCTTTCTTTCTTTCTTTCTCTCTCTCTCTCTCTCTCTCTCTCTCTCTCTCTCTCTCTCTCTCTCTCTTTCTATGAGCAGAACATATTTATTGAGGGAAAGAAATCTCCTGTTGGAGAGAGACAGGAGGGGGGTCCTGAGTGGGTGGTCTGCCCGCCCTCTATGGTTTTTGTCAGGGCTGAAGAACAGCCTGCCACAGGGCATCACTGGAGCTCTGCCCAGCTGCCCATCTGACTAGCTGCACAAGAGGGATGGCTCCCTCATCAGGCCAGTGGCCCCTGCTAGCAGTACTGTATTTTAGCATCCAAGGAGCATTTTCCAGCTCATATCTGGAAATAGCATACAATTATTGAGCCCCAAGTGCTAGAGGGATGATGCTTTGGTAAAATGCTTGTCATTTTACAAAGTGGGAAACCAGCAAAGGGAACAAGAGTGAGGGCTCACTGAAGGTCCAAAGCTAGGGTGCAGCTCTTCCATTTACAGCAATTCATGGGGATCCATATGGTCCACTAGTGGGGTTCAGGGCACTTTCTGAGGAGGCATAATAAAGCTACTCTTTTGGTGGTGGTGGTTGTCGGGATGCACACAGACAAAGCTAACGGTGTGGGTGGAGGTCAGGGGCCTCCAGGGCTGCCTGGGGCTGCAAACCCCTGAGGGAGGACAGTTAAGAACAGCCAGGTTTCCTGGGTATGTGAGTGAGACATTCACTGGCAGTTCTCCCAAGTATCTACTGTTACTCTTCCCATCTTATAGATAAGGAACTAAAGCACAGGCAGACTAAATGATTATGGGAGATCGTACAGTTGGAGCCAGCAGTCTAACTCAGATGGCAGTCTGCAGCTCAGCCATTCTCACCGTGGTATGTAGGAGACCCCCTGTAGGAGGCAGGAGGTAGAGTGGAAGAGTGAAGATGGCACACCTGGGGTCCTGCTGCACGCAGGTGGCCAGCCATGTGGAAAGGCTGGAAAATTCCCATCTGAGCCCCAGATCCGAGCCAATACAGTAGAGTGAGATGCTCTGAGGATAAGAGCTGCCTAGAGACACCTGTGCATCTCGGGCCAGGTGGCAGATGGGTGGCCGTGGAGGGTGGCCCTCACCAGCTGCTGTTGCAAAAGGGAGCTGCCCACGTGCCTGTGTAGTGAGTGCATGGTGACAGTGGATTAGGTGTACCCAGGGACCTCAGTGACCATTGAGTAGAGACACACAGGGGCCCTTCTGGCTGGCCCATTGTATCCCTGAGTCCAGGGTGCCTACTGCTTGATAATCTCCATCCTCATGGCAGCAGGAGTTAGCAGAGCCATGACTGAGATGCTGGAATATGCCACCTCTGGATGGCCAGGCTGCTTCACCATCTTCTCCATCCCAGCCCTGGATGAGTCTAGACCTAGAGGAGGGGGAAGGAGACTGGGATGGCGAGAAGCTTGGAGCTGGTTGTGAGGCTGCTGGTGTATTACAGACTCCATGGGGCCTTGCAGCTTGGAAAAGAGACTGTGTCTGTCAGCACAGAAATTCCCTGAACCTGGGGCCTCACATGTGCCAGGCAAGCACTTTTATCACTGAGCTAGACCTCTAGCCCCTGTTTTTTAAAAATTATTTTTCCTTCTTTCTTTCATCTTTCCTTTTTTCCCCCATGGTGGTGAGAGTTGTACCCAGAACTTTTGCACTGAACTATGTCCCTAGTCCTTTTTTTTTTGAGACAGGATCTCAGTAAGTCACCAAGTGTCCTCCTAGGCTAGATTTAAACTTGGGATCCTCCTGCCTCAGCCTTTTCCAGTGCTGAGATTTTACTTGTGTGCCACCACTCCTGACTCCAAGGTTTCACTTTTTAAATAGTGCTTTAAATTGTTAATGTGGAGACAGGCAAGATAGCTCAGTGGTTGAAAGCTCCTGCTTAGGCAAGCTTAAGGAAGTGCAGGGACCATGATTCAATGGTCGCGCTGAGCAGGCCACCAAAAAAAAAAAAAGTTAATGTGTGTCACATAATATGTCTTTTATTTACTTCCCTCCCCCGCCCCCGTAATGGGAATTGAACTGAGGACCTTGTACTTGCCAGACAGAAGCTGTGCCACTGAGCTATATCCCCAGCCCTTACATGCCTTTTATTTACAATATATTTTCCAAGGGTGAAAAAATGAAAAAAGGCATATAGCAAAACATCATTCCTCCAAACCTGATCTTTTCCGTTTAAATCTCATGAAGTTGAGTTATACTGGGGAGGAAACAATAGGCCACCCGCTAGCTCAGGCCCTGAGTGAACACTGGCTGGACCCCTTCCTTTGTGTCATCCCACACTCTTTTTTCAGCCAGCCGCCCACATCTCCCTCCCTCCCTCCCTCCGTCCCTCTGTCCCTCCCTCCCTCCCTCCCTCCCTCCCTCCCTCCTCATCCTTCCCTCTCTCCCCTCCCTCCCCCCCTTTCTCCTTTCCCTCTACTTATGCTTTTTGGGGGGTGCTGGGGAGGGAATCCAGGCCCTCCTCACACATACTAAGCAAGTGCTCTACCCCTGAGCTACATGCATTTCCAAAGGGGCCCATTCTCTGTGAAAAATAATGTAATGCCAGGGGATTTTCCAGATGTGCTGGGGGTGGAGGCTCTAGAAAGGGAGACAAGAATGTGGGTGATCTGAGGGAGGGACAGGGGCCCTCTGGGTTTGGCTTGCTCATGATGCAGGGGCTGTGCAGAGGAGAGGCCTGGACGCAGGTGGGGCCTGAGCCTGTTCTCTGTGCTGCTGAGTCTGGGAGGCTCGGGAGCCACATGATGACCCAGTTTCCTGCCTCTGCCTGAGCCAGTGAGCTCTGATTATAGGAGGTGTGAGGCCTCTAAATGACTGCAAAGTACTTTTCAATCAGACAGAAAATAGGTGAGAAATGCATTTCCATTAATGTCCCAATTATCCTAGTCCCAACAGGACAAAAATGTGCTTTTGCCTGCTCACAGGCCCCTCTGATTGTCCTCTGTGCTCACCAGGCACAGCTGAAGGGCTGGCGAGGTGGCCTTGAGTTCCCCTGGCCTTGTAGGGCTCAGGACACTGGTGCAGAGAGGAACCCATGCCTCAGTGCTGGCCGGCCCTCTTGGCCCAGGCACCCTCTGGGAGAAACGTGCAGCTTCGGGGCTTACACTTCCGTGATGGCAGGGCGCATCTTTGCTTCCACAGCCTCTGCGGCTCTATCCTGTCTGCTGTTCTTTTCTGTCAATGGTATTTCTGCCCTGGGCTTCAGCCTGGGCTCCCTGCCTTGCTTCCTGCTTCTCTAGCTCCATCACTGTGCCTGGAGTGGTCTTCCTAAAGCCCACCTCCCCCAGGCTGTGACTCTGTTCACGCTGCAGGGTTCTCACCGCCCATTGGCCATAAAGGGTGCTTCCTGTGCAGTGGGCTCTGGGTGCTCCAGCTCTCTCATCTCTGGATGCATCTGCACCCAGCCAGTCCCAGTCTATTTATCCTGACCACTGGCCACACACTCCTTCCCACGCACACTGGCTTCTCCAGTGTTTTCTCCTACCTGCTCCATTCTATTTCTGCAGTTGTGCACTGGGGCCTCAACACAGCAGAAGTGTGTTCTTCCGCAGATCTCTCACTGGGCCCAAACGGTTGTCTTGTCCAGAGCTCGTGGCTGTCTCACTCCTTCCTTCCATGGTCACATGGCCTTCTCTCCTGTATGTGAGCCAAGTGTACTGACATTGTGTGTAGGACCCACCTGGATAATCCAGGATACTCCCCACCTCCATTTCCAGGTCACCAATTTAATCATATCAGTAAAGACCTTGCTTCTGCATAAGCTAACATTTGCAGGCTCCAGAGTTAGGACCTGATGTCTTCGGGAGCTTTTCTTGGTTGTCTGGTCTACCTTGCTTACCTGTACAAAATAGTTTGTTGTTTGCACATAGACTGGATCACCTCTGTGCACAGTCCCTGTCCACGTTACCCTCTCCATGGGAAACCACATCACTCCACATTCATCTCTCTAGCTCATTTATTGAGCTTGGGTGTCACCTCCACTAGGAAGTATTCCTGGATCCTCTCCTCTCCACTGCCATCACACATGACATTGTAGTGGACTGTTCTCAGTTTGTCTCCCCCACTAAGCTGTAAGCTGCAGTTACCACGGCTGGTACATCTTGTATCTGGGGGGTCTTTTTTTTTTGGCAGGACCAGGGTTCAAACTCGGGACCTTGCCCTTGCCAGGCAGGCACTTGTGCCACAGAGCTATCTTTCCATCCCCGACATCTTGTGTCTGAATGTTGATCAATGTTCCAGCAAGCAGGGAGGGAGGAGGACTCTTGAGGGACAGCCTCTTGAATCATTTGGTTTTTTAATTTCATTTCATTTTTGGCTGCAAATTTTTAACAATCTGGCTTAACCTACAGTTGAGTGGATTAAAGGAAATAGAAAGATGGGTGATTGGCTTTTATACAACATTTTCTAATTAAAATCACAGGAAAAATATTTGAGAATTATTATAATAATAACAGCAGCCACCATGGCCAGATGGGCATTCACCCTGAGGTTTCTGGCCAGGATTCTATGGAATAGAACTGGGGCTTGTTGAGGACAAAGGGTACAGAGATTTGGGGGCTGGTGAGGCAAGGCCATCCTAGATGACATAGCTAAGTGAATCCCCTTAGTACTGTATAACAGGAGGGAAGTAGCTGAGCTTCAAGATGTAGGATCCCCCAGGATCACACAGCAGGCCTGGGACTCAGACCCAGTCTTTATGATTCCAGTGACTGCTTTTGCCAGTCCAGTGGCTGGAAGGAATGGGTGACCTGTGGGGGGCACTGGCCAAGAGCCAGGGGACAGTGAATTGGATCTCCAGGGACATCACTGTGGTTCCTGCAGTACCCCTGGGGTTTTGCCCCAGTTTGATCTCATGCATCAGCGTTGGATGTTCCTCCATGGGCCAGTTGTCCTGGATGCTAGAGCTCCATGCCACTGCCCCCATCACCCAGTGGGGCTCGGAGGTATGGGCTCACACTGAGCCTAGGCAGCAGGTGTTTCCCTGTGACCTCACACTGTCCTTCAGGTGACCTTTCTTTTCCCTTCAAGGGGATTACACAAATCCTAGATGGCTAAGCCACCACATGGCACTATGGAAACCAGCACCCAGCTGGGTCTGCTCCTCCCTCCTTCCAGCTGAGCAATAACAACACCAAGGCCAAGGCCAACTTTTCTGGCCAGGCATGCTGAACTAATTTGAGAGCAAGTGTATAATGTGATTTGACCTTCGGTTTGCAAAGGGGAGAAGCCAGATGAATTACAAGAACAAAGACTTTAGGGCCAAATCTGAAGTCTTTAGGTGAATATCTGTGGGGACAGGGAGTGTTACAGGCTCTGCCTATATTAAAATATACATTAAGAAAACGTTATATGCACAATTCAGCAGATAATTTACAGAATGCCCAACTGTAGCTTCTGTACTTTAAAATAAGAGTTCTCTATTTCTAATTTTAACTGGTTCAGAAATTTGAATGAGTGAAAACATAAACACGATGCCCACTTTTAAAAGGTGAAAAAGGTAAAACGTTTTTATTTATTTATTTGTGTGTGTGTGTGTGTGTGTGTGTGTGTGTGTGACTGCATAACCCAGACTGGCATCAAACTTGGGACAATTCTCCTGCCTTAAGACTTCCAAGTGCTGGGTTACAGGTGTGCGTTACCATGCCTAGCATAATTTGAGTTCTTTTTGGATGCATTGGTGTGCTTGAAATTGTAATCCTGGTTACATGGGAGGCTGAGGCAGGAGGATCAGGAGTTTAACCCAATTTGGGCAAAACGGCAAGGACCCCCTCCCTGCTGTGTCTTCTTCCCACTTGCTCCACAGTCACTTGCTTGCTGTCTCCAGATCCTACCATTTTGGACTGTGTCTCTCTAGATATCCAGTGCAGATACAAACATGTACACACGTCGTCTCCCTTTCTACAAGAGAGCTGCCATGCTTGGCACACCCAGTGCACCCTGGCTCGTCTCTGGGCTGCGTTTCTTGTGGCTGCACTGTAATTTCCCTCACTAGTTCCTGATGCTGGCCTTGAGGGCCCTGTCCTTTCTGGCTGTGCATAGCACCTCTGTGGCTTCTTCTACACAGTTGGGGCACATAGTATAAAGGACACCTACAGCTCCACTGTCCAGCATGGCAGCCACTGGCCATGTGTGGCCCTCTACTTTTAAATGAGTTCCAGTGAAATACAGAACTGAGTTTCTTGGTCACATTAGCTGCAATTCAAGAGCCATGGGGGGGGGCATGGGGACTTCCACAGGGGCAGACCAGCTATGGAGTGTTTCCCCTGTGCAGGGTGTCCCAGTGGCCAGTGCTGCTCTTGCTGGAAGACATTCCTGGAGGGAGGAAGCCAAAGGCATATGCATCTGCAGAGTGGGCAGACAGCCAAGTCTCTTGGAAAAGCTCTAGCTATTTGCATCCATCGATAAGAACAGGGGAAGGAGAGCTGTTTTGTTTCCCAACAACTGCATGAAATGTTGGAAGGAACAAGGTTCCCTGTGTGCTAGCTCCAAGGACTGTTTCTGTCCTGTATCCATGCTGCTCCTACCAGGCTCTGCTGTTCCCAGCTTACAATGGCACACCTGTCCTTGTGTCCCACATGTGCACTCCCTTGGGCCCCAGTCTCTGCCACCTTGCCAAGGCCCACTTCCTCCCAGCTCTCAGGTGCTTCTCTGCATGCCCTGCCTGGCTCACTGTGCTGCAGGGAAAAATGCCCAGCGCTGCAGGTTCCCTGTCCGAGAAGACATCCTGTAGCAGACTCGATGTAGCCCCAGATCTTTCCTTTTGTCCCACTGTCTCCCACCTTCTGTCCCTTAGGCGTCTTCCCACCCTTGTCTCACAGAGCTGCCAGCAGACCTTTGGACAGCAGTCTTCACTGTCCCTTCCTTGCTAAGCACTGGCCTCTTGGCTACAAGGTACTGGAGCCACGCATTCCTCATTCCTCCATCCCTGGCATTGTCTGGCCTCTTCCTTTGCCTTTTAGTGTGGGCCACTGTCTCATCATTTTCTACTTTCTCCCGGGCCATCTCATCCTTGTGGCTTTGCTTAGCTTCTCTGCATTCTGGGAACACAGAAATACATTTTAATTTCCCTTCCCTTGATTATTAGTTAGACTGAGCATTTCTGCATAGGTTGTGACCATCTGTTTGTTCCCTTATAAAAGCTGCTTAGAAGCAGAGAAGGTGTTCAGTGTTAAGATGCAGGCTCCACACAGATCCCGGCCATGGCAGGGTCTTGTCCTTTCTGGCACTGTGGGACTCTTCAGCTCAACACCCCCTCAGTCTCCCTCCCAAACCCCTCAGTGCACAAGAGCCTTGGCCCAGCCTGTACCCTCCTCCACAGCTGTCACCCCACTCTGCACAGTCCTCTCCTCAAGGTCCTACCTGTTCTGTCCTTCTTGCTGACTCACTTTTCCTCCTAGACTCCAGGCCTCTTCATGCTGTATGAGAATTTCAGACCTCATAATACCTTCTTCATTCCTTTTCTCAACATCAACTTCAGTGCTTCAGCAGCAAGGTAACTGTTTTGGTCCAAATCTCATAATTTTTCATTTTGTTTTGAGAATTTCACTATGTGGTTCAGGCTAGACTTGAACTCACTATATGGCCCAGGCTGGCCTCAAACTCTTGGTGATCCTTCTGCCTTAGCCTCCTAAGTGCTAGGATTACAGGAGTGCCACCATGACCATGTCCACACCTTGTAATTTCTTGACCTGAACCCAAATGACTTTTATTTCAAGCCACATAACTGATTACACTTCAGGTAAACAAGCTACTGCTAAGATCTCTGACTCTTCAATTTCTTTTTGACCACAGCTTTCTACAAACCCACCTCCCTTTTCTGTCACATCCATTGAGCTTGTTATCGGTGGGGTGACTCCAAGCTTTACTCCTTCCTCTCTAATCCATCCTTATCTCAAATAGCGCACCCATCCAGTCTGTCCTATGACCTTCATGTCCATTAACTCACAGGCAGACCACCAGTAATCTTCCCATCACTGAGCTATACCTGCTACTTAGCTAATTTTGAATTCCAAGGCCATCGACTAGGCCACGTGCCTCGTGTGCCAGCTCAAGGTCTTCCCTTTCCCCAGTGGAGGGGATCCCTTTAGCTCCAGCAATCACTGCAGTATGCTTGTTATCGAACTTCATCCAGCCATGTCCGTGTTGGGCCTCTATGGGTTCTGAGCTGACAGCAGTGACCACACTAGACCTCTGTCCCAGTACCCAGCATCCATGGCTCAACTGAGAGAGAGAAAGAGAGAGAGAGAGAGAGAGAGAGAGAGAGAGAGAGAGAGAGAGAGAGAGAAGAGAGAGAGAGAGAGAGAGAGAGAGAGAGAGAGAGAGAGAGAGAGCGCAACGGACGCACAAACACAGACAGGCACAGAGACACAGAGAAAATAAAGGAGCCTGCTGGGGAGTCTATATACACTTACAAATGGACACAACTGAACTAGGTCACAGGCAGCTGCAACTGGGAATGATTTTTCCTAGAGTGCCAAGTGATTCTGTAACCAGCAACTCCAGGATCAAGCAGGCTTACTGGGACAGTGACCATGCATCTCAGAGCCAGGTTTTATGGGCCTTGGCTGAAAGAAGCAAAGGCATTGCGTCAATGCTGAAAGGAGAGGCTGCATTTGTTCTTTTTCAGTTTTGCCTGTGTAGAAGAGGATAGATGTCTCTTATGTAGCCAGTCCTGTGCAGTACTTTGGAAGTTAAATTGTACCTATAGGAACTACTTGAGGTCCTGCTTCCTGGAAACAAGAATGTGAGCCCCACATACTGAGGCCAACACTGCTAGTGTAGATACTCAGGGCCTCAATGCAGGGCCTCGCCTCTCCTCTGCCTGGGGAAAGCTGGACACCGCTCCCACCTGTGCTCAGGAGAGACCTGCAGCCCAGTGGCTTAGTAAGCAACAACTGCCTTGATTAGTCACCGATGAAGAGGATTGGGGCCAGTCTTGGAGACATCAAGACCAGATGATACCCCTGACTAACATGCGGGTCCCACATGTGGCCTGGGTTGCACCCACAGCTGGCACTATCCAGGATCCACTCCAGCTTGTTTCCCTACATTTTTGATGTGCACCCCCTTCCAGGCCCTCCAGTCAACCACCTTCCTTCCTGAGAACTTCTCCAACTCAACCTTCTCACCACCCATCTCCCTTCTGGATACAGGAAAGGGGAGGCTCACAGGGTGGAAAAGCTGATGGCCACTTCAGTGTGGTGAGCCTGACATTCCAGAAGACCTGGCCTATGGACAACTCTTCCACATGGCCGCGGTCAACTTTAAGCGTGGCTGCTAACTGGAATTTTCTCTCAGAATGCAGAGGTGGAAAGCCAAAAGCTCTCTTGTTGAGGCCCAATTACAACTTATGTTATTGTGAAAAGTCACTGTGGTGAACCTTGGAGATCCTGACTGAAAGCTGATGAATGAGTTTGTAAAGCCAAGGAAGGGATCCTGGCTGCTGCAGCTCATGCTTCTGGGGCAACCCTCCCATCAAGGTGGTGTGCAAAGTACACTAGCTTTCAGGAGGCACTGGGGATGGCTGCTTCTAACTGAGAGCAACAGCCACTATTATAAAGTCATAGAGTTCTTTATTTCCATGGAACAGAGGCTGGAACCCCATCCCCTGCTGACCCTACAGCCCCCATGGCATCTAGAGGCGTGGCGTGGCTCATGGGCTCATCCATCTCTGCTGGCAGGCGTGGGCAAAGCTGCAGTGAGGGGAGCCTTCAGGGCTCACACAGCTCTCCAGTGAGTGCTTCTGTGGGGTCGCTCTACCAGTAAGCTCTCCGAGGATAGGAGGTGAGAGCTGGGGTCAGGTCCCAGGGCAGGTATCCTTCCTCATAGCTTCCGGGCTTTCCTGGGGCGGCAGCCATTGTGTGGGTGAGGGGTGTTGTCTGTGACTGAGATCACTTCCAGGCCACCCATGGTCAGGCCCTTGATGGCAGACTGCAAGGAGCAAAGAGGAGAATGCTATAGTCACAGGAGTGATGACCCATTGTCTCCAGATCAGACAGGGCTCCAGGAGGGTCAAGTGGAGAAGGAGGGAGGAGGTGGTGCACTGGCACAGTGCCTACAGCCTGATCTTACTCTCTTGTCATGGAGGGTTCCCACAAGCCCCTTACCCAAATTCTCAACACTGTCCACCTCTCAAATCACAAGTGCCACCCTGGGCTGGCTTGATATTCTGAGGCTGAAGACCCCTTGGCTCACCTTCAGCATCAAAGCTAAAGATCACTCCTGCTGGGCTTGGGACCCCAGGACAGACTTCACCTCCAGTGTCCTCTGTTCATACACCTTTCCTAACCCCTTGAGCTGTCCCCTTTTGGGTGCTGGGACTATCCCCAGTATACTGAGAGATATCAGGGACCTGGCACACAGCAGACACTCCAAGGGTCCAGAGAATTAAAGCACTTCAGGCTCAATTTGTGGGGCTCAGTAGACTGCAGGAACAGCATGGAGAAACTTCAAGTGATACCAAGGAAACCCACTAAAGGGGCTTTCCCACCCTTGTTGTGCCCAGCTCTTGAGCCCCAATTCCACACAGAGTGGAGAACCACGGCCACTTACCCAGCGCCCCGGGCCAAGGCCTTTCACTACAACTCGGACGTGGGTCACACCCTTCACTGTGGCTTTCTGGAGAAAAGTAGTAAACAATTAGTGCCCTGCAGAGATAACTATTGGATCCCAAGCTCTGACTCCTGCCTTGGGAGCAACAGGGAAGGGGAAGCCATGGGAGCAAACAGGGAGGCGGAGGGAGGACAGAAGAGGCCAGGAGAGATGGTGGGGGCGGGGGCAGACAGAGCTGGCTAGGCGTAGACCTACAGTGGCTGTGGTCTTTAAGACCAGCCCGGCACTGCCACCTAATGGTGACTTCTAAATACTGCTCAGATTCCTCTCAGGTAGTTAACTGTAGAATTGCAGACTGTGAGCTATCTCTGGACTTCAAGGCTGAGCTTGTGTCATCGTTTCAAATTTTTACAATTAATTTTCCTCTTTTCATGATAAAGGCAGTTCCTTACAGAAACTAGGAAACTACACAGAAGTTACTATAATTTATTTATTTGTTTTTTTTGAGACAGGGTCTCACAATATAGTTTATGCTGGTCTAATTCACTATGTAGCCCAGGCTGGCTCAATCCACCTGCCTCAGCCTCCTGACTGCTGGGATTACAGGTGTGTGTCACCATGCCCAGCCTACAGAAGTTACTCATAATCTATTACATAGAAGCTACTGTCAACTCTCTCTCTCTCTGCCTTTTTGAGACAGGGTCTCGCTATGCAGTTCTTGCTGGCCTTGAGATCACTTTTGTAAACCAAGCTGGTCTTGAACTTGTACGGATCCTCCTGCCTCAGCCTCCCAAGTGCTGGGATTTAGGCATGTGCCACCACACCTGGCTTACTTTCTTTCTTTCTTGCAGGCACTTAAGTCTGCTGAGCTATCTCGCCAGACACTGACATCTTTCTTTTAATTGTGTATCATCTGTCCACTGCTGGCATTACAGCAGCTTGATTTTTGATGACCATTAACCCATAGCAATCAGTATGTCTGGAGGGTGAGCTCCTTGGGAAGAACAAGGTTTTCCTCCAGGAAAGACTTGTGGCCTGGCATAGAATGAACACTCTAAGGCCTAGGTTACAGAACAGTGTAGGCTGCAGTCCTGGGCCAGGCTGGGCTCTTGTCAGGGAGTTGAGCAGGCTCAGGGCTCTGACCAAGTTATACACACATCAATTCTCAAACTGATTCTTCAAAAAGTAGCTACTGAGGTTCCTCTGAAGATGCACGATAACAAATGTAAAGTGTCTACAGTATAGTAGTTGCTTAATATAACAAGAGCACATGACGATTTGCTTCTCCAAAGATCTGTAACAGTTCAGACTGGAGTGCGAGCCCTCACTATATCCCATGTTCTCCAAACAGACTATCGCCCCGGTCCCCACTCCATGCTAAAGGCTCTTATATCAGCTACAGTGACCACTAAAACAAACCAAGTGTTTTATTGGTAAGAGTTGAGAAAACAAAACAAGAACAAAAACAAAAACAAGAATAAATAAATAAAAATCTTTGTTCTGAACAGATCTCCTCAAGCCACCTGTAGTATCAGGATATCTCACAGGGTTTGGCATGTGTGCCACTATGCCATCACTTGTGAACAGCTACTTCAACAAGAGCCCTCTGCTAACAGCCCTCCACAGGGGTCACCATGCAGAAAGTGGATGTCCCACCGAGGGAGCGCAAGCTGCACGCACTTACCGCTGCTGCGGCAATTCCTGCCGTCTGCGCTGCGATGCCCGTGCCCTTCTTGGCATTTCGAAACCCTTCTGTGCCGCAGGAAGTTCGGGCCAGGGGCACGTTGGTGGGGGAGACTACTTGGATATGTGTGCTGGGGAAAGCAGGGAGGCATATATGCATAAGTGTTGTTCAGGGAAGCCAGAGTGCTAATCTATGCCCTTGGGAAGCTGGGAGAGAAGAAACTTTATGTAGCCAGTTGGCACCTATGTACATACCGCAGAACAACACAAGTCTCGTCTGTCACTTTGAACTCACTGCTCACATTTCCTCCTGTGAGGCAGAGCTCAGAGCACCATGGCCCAAGTGAGAAGATGAAGGGGTCGGCACTTATCTGGGAACTCATGTCTGGTTACTTCACTAGCTGACCACCTGCCCCAGCACCCTCACCCCTCAGAGCTCAGCTATACTTCGTAAGCACCTCACAGTCTGCCCCTACCATAGTTCCTCCAATTCTTGAACAGGACCAGGAAATATTATATCCAAAGAAGGAAAAAAAAAAAAAAATTCTGATAAACACACAATATGCCCAACCTAGTTCATCTTCATGAAATTTAAACTTTAGCAAGACAGAGGTATTTTCCTCAAACAAGGAGGGGTGAGCTCAGGGAACCTCGAATTAGCACCATTATGTGGCACTTGGTACTCTGACTTCTCACTCATGGAGGGGTGAAGTGGAAGGAAACCTGCAGGGCCCCCCAGGGCTCCCCTTCCCTCTCACTTGTTGTAGGTTGCTTTAACATGTGCGACTGGGATCTCTTCAAATTTCTTCCCTGCCCATCGCAGAGAGCTCTCTTCTCCTGGAACTGGAGGGAAAATGCTGCAATTAGAAGGAAGAGTTTGTTTAGAACTCTCTCTCTCTCTCCATATATATACATATATATATATATATATATATATATATATATTTTTTTTTTTTTTTTTTTTTTTTCTTAAAAATAAAATAGTAGAAATGAGCCCAGAATAAAAAATACAACAAAACACCACCAGGCCCTGTCATGCTTGGGGGCCCCTGTCCCACTCGGGGTGCTGCCCCTACCATTCCTTTCCAATCGCTCTGGGGCCACTGTGGCTCCCGTGAGCATTGTGCTTATAGAGCTTTCCTTTCTGCTCTGGTGCCTGGAATTAAACTCAGGGCCCTGCACAAGCGAGGCTAGCACTCTATAAATAAGCCACATCTACTGGAAACTACTGTGTTTCTTGACTCAGTGACTTCAGACGTATCTAGGGTTTTTCTGTATGAGAAAAGAGAATTTAACCCATCTCCCCAGCTCTCCTCGTCTTGTGTAGGGTCACATCACTACTTTCTAGTCCTTTATAGACTCTTTCTGTAACTCAAAAACCCAGACAAATTTTATCAACCACAGACAGTATCTTGTCTCTGTAAGGATCAGCCCAAAACTTCAAGACTCTTATTATCATCATTATTTCAGAATGTCCTAGCAAACTTCTATAAGGGTTAGATAGCAAATATCTTAGGTTTCCCTGGCCAATGGTCAAGAGGCTTGTGTCCCAACTACTACATTCTGTCCTAAACAGTCATAGACAATAGTGAATAAACAGTGTTCCAATAGAACTTTACAAAAATAGGTAACTGGCCATATATAGACTGTGGCTTTCAATGTAGGAAGAATAGTCATTCCTGAGCATCCAGGTGTGTAAGCTCCACCCCAGACTTCCAGATAGGTCCAGGAAAATCTATGTTCCAAATATCCCAGACGAAGCAGATGTGAACTGTGTTGGGAACATAGGCCAAGACACTGTTTTGAGTTTGGTTTTAGTTTATTTCTCGCTTGCAGCACGTAAGTTCTCTTCAGTTTTTGTTGAAGAAACTCAGGTACAAATAGGACAGTAGGGTTGTTAAGGAAAGCTGGGCTGAGATCTGTGCTATCTGTCCCAGTTCAGAGCTTTGCACACCATACTGTGCTTTGTAAAAACGTGAGCACACACAACTGTCACTGAGGGGAGTAAGTCTGCTGCTCCCCTGCATCTACACTGGAGCCAGATTCAGGTTTGTACCCCACAAAGCTGAAAACACTATTATCTGAGCACCAGTCCCCCTGCCCTAGCTTCTTTGCTGAAGACAAAACTAAGTAACTGCATGGTGGTATCCAAAGGTTACCTGTGTGTTCTTTCTTGGGGTCTGACTTTAGAGACGATGTGAAATCTAGCAGGGTGCTCTTGCTTATCTGCCCACATGCAGATATGGACAGTGGGTGAGTTGTGCAGCTAACTTTAATGTTTAAAAGACATCATTTCTCCAGTGATTATTTTCCTTACCAACAGAGAGTCAAAAAACCAAGTACGCTGAAATCTAATGTAACGCAGTTTATAGGCAGCAAAATTTTACAGTGAGGAAGGGCTCAGAACTTGATCTGTTTATCTGAAAGCCTGGGCAAACCAGGTTCAGTGTCCAAAGGAACAAATGATCCACTCAAGGCAGCCCCGAAAGTAAGACAAAACATTCAGGCACTTGTCACCTGTCTCTTTCTACCCATCCTTATACCAGGGTAATTATAGAGACAATCTATTTTCTTGTAACTGCTGGGGACAACTTTTTAAAGTGCAAATACATGTCAAAAATGCAAAGAGAATATCTCCTGGCCCAGTTTTCTTTAGCACTCTTCCCAGTGTAATTGCTGGCAATTTCAGTAAGATCCTTCCAACCACTTGGCTTCTGTTTCTAAACCTGTGCCCTTCAATACATGCCCTCTGTCCTATTCCTGGGGTCATATTTTACCTCTGCCATTACCAATACTTACAGCCACATTCTGACCTCCGAGCATCACCCTCCCTGGCCACCCCTAGGATACCCACTTACTCTCCTACTATCTTTACTCCAGGAACCCTTCAATCCTACAGGGACCTGCAACCCAACGACCCCAGTGGTTGTCCACCACCCTACTCGCTCCTCATGTCCTCACTTCCCTCCTTGCCTGGACCAAACTGCATGGCCAACCCTGATGGCCATTCCTTCTCAGATAATCTTGCTTCTGTTTCCTTTTACTTCACTGTGCTCCCCTGGCAAGCCCCTCGCTCTGCTTAAATCCATCTCTCCAGCCACTCAGCCTGTGAAAACATGGTGTTGCTAACAGATCTCCATGATCGGGGCTTCTCAACCTCATTGCTACGGACAATTGGGACAAAGTAATTCTTTGATGCGAGAGGCTGTTTTGTGAATTATGGGTGTTTAGCAGCATTCTGTCCTCTATTTACTAGATACTGTCTGCAGAGTTGTGGCGACCAAACATATCTTCAAACACTGCTAAAAGTCTCCTGGGGCCAAAGTTGATCAAGGCTGAGCCGTGGCTGTTACTTGAAGGACTGCGACGCTGAGCAGTCCCTCAGCACTGCCTGGCTATATCTCCAGTTCAATTATCTTCCTGCTCTTCTTGCTGACTCTCCTGTACTTTCTTTTGTCTCCTCCAGCCTCCAATTCCTTCCTGCTTCCTCAGTGCTAGCTGTTGACCTTGAGAGAGGCTGTAGCAATGGGTTTCTTCCAGCTCCACTGACCAAACATCTGTGCCCACAGCCTTTGCTGTCTCCCTCGTTCCGAAGCTCCACTGGCCTATTAGTCCCTCAAGGACACTGTCTAGCGGTGCTCATGCTTTCATGTGTGGTTTTCTGCTCTCTACTGTATCAGTCTCAGCAGCAAAACATACTGTCACACACACACACACTCTCTCTCTCTATCCCTGGAACCCAAAGTTCCCCTGCCTGCCCATTTCTCTATTCCCCCTTACAACAAACATCTGCTGAAGAAACTGACTACACTCCTGTTTCTTTGTTTTTTGTTTTTTTTTTTCTTTAATTCTCCTAGAGCCTACTCCAATTGGCCATCAGCCCCTACCACTCTACCAAAAAGGCTCTAAACATCACCCACCAAATCTCCCTTGATAAATCCAACCAGCAATTCGGTACCAGCTTATCAACACGCACCATGTCAGTAGCACTGGACACAGCTGTTCTCTTCCTACCATTAACGACACTATGAAAACTTTCCTGGTTTTCCTTCTACCTCTCTGGCAGTTGTCCCTCTCACTGGTTCATCTTCATTACCCAAATTGCTCTTCTGTATTGTAGCTGTGTAGAAATTAGGCACCTTCAAGTAATGACCTGAAACTAAAATCCTACTCTTCCCCCAATCTTAATAAATAACTCCATCTTTCTAGCTCTTCAGGTGCACAAATCTGGAGTCTTCCTTCATTTCTCTTTTTCTCACACCTCATATTAATAAATCCTGTTGGCTATACTGTACTTTCAAGATATATCAGTCTGACCATTTATACTAACTCCGCTGTTATCAGCTTGGTCCAAACCACTATCATTTCATTCAAGACAGGCAGGGTTTTACTATGTAGTTCAGATTGGCCTTTAACTCATTATGTAGCACAGGCTGGCCTTGAACTCTTTGAGATGCTTCTGCCTCAGCTTCCTGAGTGCTAGGATTACAGGCATGCACTACCATGCCTGGCAGCACCAGGATGGTGCTGGATTATTTCTTGCCTGGATTATTTCTCCAGTTTTCTAATTGCTTACAAGACTTCTCTCAGTGGCTTAGTACCAACACAGCAGCAAAGAGACTCTATAAAGCAAGCAAGATTGTGTCAACCCTCTCCTCAACTCTCTAGTGGCTTCATACCTCAATTAGAAGTGCTCAAGCTGGCCTAAAGCCGTGTGACCATCCACGCTTGCAGAATTCCAACCTCCCACTGTTTTACTTGTTTACATAACTGCTCCCAACCCACTAGGATTTAAATTCTGTCCAGTCTTTTCTCTGCTAGCCCAGGTTTATGCTGGTGCCTGGCAACATCTCATTTTTTTTTTTTTCCCCTTCCCAGTGCTGGGGACCAAACCTGGGCCCTCATATGGATGGTAGGCTGCCAGGAAGCTATACTCCTAATCACAGCAATGTTGATTGAATGAGTCCAACAGGAGCTTGATTTACACTCCTTCAGTAG
The DNA here is from genome assembly GCA_004027025.1 of Myocastor coypus. Classification (NCBI taxonomy): domain Eukaryota; kingdom Metazoa; phylum Chordata; class Mammalia; order Rodentia; family Myocastoridae; genus Myocastor; species Myocastor coypus. Next base: position 25,873 of record PVJA010015860.1, on the reverse strand, counting down.
TAAGCAAAGTATAAAGGCTCCAGGAGGACAGACAAGGTATTTATTATTCTGATTTTTTTCTTCTGTTGCTAGGCTCATCTATCATCACACACACCTAAGCACACTATATTCTTTCAAAGTACATGCTTTTACACAGACTGGCTAAGATTCTGTTCATCTGTGTCCAGCTGAACTCCAGTTTACTTTTTAGCTTCATGTCATCTTCACCGTCTTGGCTAATTTCCTCACAAGTGAGACATTTATTCTTTCCTACTTCCAACTAATTCTTACCTCTGTCATACCAGCAATCAGAATATAGTGAAGTTGTGTGCATACCTGTACTTTTTGGAAAAGGACTGTGAACTATATTAGCAGAGGAATGGCATTTTGTATTTCTGGTACCTAGTGTAATACGTGGCACATAGTGGTCCTCATTAAATGCTTATTTAAAGGATGTGAAGTTGTTTTTATTATTTATGTATGTATTTAGTACAGGGTCTCATTACACAGATCGGACTGGTAATGATCCTCCGGTTTTCAGCCTCCCAAGCACTGGGATTATAGGCACGCTCCACCATGCCCAGTCTCAATTGCTGTCTCAGCGCACCACAGGGGAAAGGCTGAACTGATTCTGTAGATGTTAAGTTAAATGAATGGCTACACAGCCTGCATAAATAGGTAGTGGCACTGGCTGGAAGCAAGATGCGAGTGTCCAAGACTAAGCACAAAACTCACCTGAGACCTTCAGTCAACTCAAAGTGCAGGATGACCTGCTCCAAAGTGTAAAGCTTCTCTCACTGCATTGTGTGTTCAAGGCAAGGAAGATTGTTAGTTTGAGATGAAATCCATCTCAGAGTAAAGAAAACACACACCACCTGGTATTCACTTATTCACCCAGCACAGGTTGACCAAGCAGCTCCAACGTGTTACGGTTCATTTCATGTGGCTTTCACAAACAATTCCTTAAGTAATGTCCCCATTTACGAGAGAACTGAGTCTCTGAGATGGATTTCCATGAGGTCCCGCGGATGGTAAAAAAATAGGGTTGGGAACCCATTGGTTCTGTCCCTGGTGTGTGGTTGGCGGGAGTCACCGGTGTAGGTCTCCCGAGACTGGATCTCAGCAGCTCTCACCTGAATCTTCTGTGGCTTGGAGGCTCCTCAATTTCCTGTTTGGCCGCCGCATCTTGCATCTCCTGGGTGCCTGTACGTATGATCCGGGCTGGGGCTCTGGCCACAACCCTGCGGAGAAAAGCTTCGTAAGGTCCTGGCTTAACGGTCACTGACGCCCAAGTAGCACAGGGGACACGGACAGAAATGCAATCTTCAAAGCGGCGTGCAGTGCAAAAGGCAACTATTCTTACCTGGTTGCCAGGGGTTGAGTCCATGATGTTAGAATCCAAACCCTTGCGTTTCTTACAAACTGCATGACTTAAACTTGACCCCAGTCAGCTCCGGTCTACCTAGCTGTAGAGAAGCCAGCTCCACTAGTGTTTGCGGGGGAGGGTACAGAAGAGAATTCGTCTTGTTACTGCTTATTAGGCTCATTAAATGTTTTTACAAATTTAAGTGCTCTAAAAAGCTATCGTTGCTTGCATGTTGTTCTGTGAATTTCCCCCCCTTTAAATGTTTTAACACGAGAACCTCTACTACCCATGCATAGTGGAATGGTTTGGTCTAGCAGTTCCGAGGACTGAGTTTCCCCCTCCGACGCCCCGGCGTGGACTTATGGGAGTATAGGGTTGGCTGAGAGCGCCTCTGAGAACCGAGAGGCATTTTGGGAAGGTAGGAAGATGGCGGCGCCCGTGAGGCACTGTTTGTCCAGGTTGACGGGAGGCTGGCGACGGTTCGAGAGGCTTTGGACAGGTGGCTTGGGTTCTCGCAGTCTCTCTCTTGAGACCTCACCCTCACACAAAAGATCGCCCTGGCGTTTATGGGGCGCGTTATGTCTGCAGCGGCCACCACTTATCACCAAGCCTCTGAACCCACTGCAGGAAGAGATGGCAGTCGTGCTGCAGCAGGTAGGACAGATGGCGAGCTGAAGGATGGCGAGCGGAAGCAGTAGCACTGCGATTTGGTTCGATTCTGGGCACTGGGGACCGATTAGTTTGTGACCCGGAACTAGGCATTTGTTTTCTCGACTTCGCTGTACCTGTCTGCAAGATAAAGCTAACCTAATTGATTTGGTTTACCATGTAGTAAACTTTTAACAAACAGTATTTTCCTTCCCCCTCTTTAGTTGTCCCTTTACACAACTCTTAGGAGACGCCTTCCTTTTTTTATCCACTTAATGCATTTGGGATTCAGTGGTGACAGGAATCGGTCCCTCTCACTAGGAGCTCGCGTTTGTATGAGTGTTTAAAAAGAAGCACAGGGAGCAGGAAGCACATCTATATCGTGCCTGTGATAAAGTAAAAGGCGAATGAAGTATTAAGTGGCAAAAACTGAGTGTGGTGGTTGTGAGCGTGCTAAGTCCCCACAGATAATGATTGAAGGGTCTTATGTTTACCGGGCATTTGAGGTTTTTTTTGTTTTTTGTTTTTTTTTTTGTTTTGTTTTTGTTTTTTTTTGGTCTTGCCTTATTAAAAGTTACTCTTCCGTGTTTTTTGCTCAATTTTCTTACTTGCTCATTGCCTTGGTAAAAATGTCCCTGTTCACCTTATAGTACCTGTATAGCAGTATGGGTATTGGGCAGTATGTTGCGATAGAGATTCAATACTGAATAAGACAGGTGCATCTGTGACTCAGGGTTTTCTGACCAGTGGATTTGGGGCCAGCTAGTAACGAAATAACCACATAACACTGCAGACTCTAGTGAGTGTTGGGAAGGAATTTATAGAGTGATGTGTTTTACAGGGACACCTAATTTTGAGTTTATGGGAGGTTTCAAGGAATATCTATTAGAGAAGCTGATGTTTCAGTTGAGATCAGAAGGATGAGTGGAAATTCCCTGGGAGAAGGAACAGGAGGAAAAACATTCAGGGAAAAAGGGAAAGGCTGGGAGGTGGGATGCTGGGGGTAAGATGCTGATCAAAGCCTGATAGCACTGGGGTGTGGTCCTCTGTTCTTTGTAGCAGTCTTGACCCCCAGCTGCATTCTGACATACTGACAAATGTTAACTCAGCTTCATGCAGGCAGCTATTTTTTGTTTTCCTTTTTTTTGTGTGTTTCTTTCTGTATAGTGTTTTGATTATATGTTTGGTTATTTTGTGATAAGCTTCTGAGCTTGTTCAAGGATGATGCTATAACTTCATTTTGCTTGGTCCTGTTTTTTCTTTCTTCATTTTGGTCTGTTTCTGGTCTTTTTAATTGTTTCAGATTGAGGTAGAGAGAAGCCTATATTCAGACCATGAACTTCGTGCTCTGGAGGAAACTCAGAGAATGGCAAAGAAGAAAGCTGACCTCTATGATGAGGAGGAGGATGAGCAGGAGATATTGCTTATACAAGATTTAGAAGATTCATGGGAGCAGGCGTTCCTAAAGTTTAAGCCTGGAGAGCGTATAACAGGTTTGCCTCAGATTTGTGTTTAGGAAACACCTTTAAAATACAAACCATCTCTGAGAAAAAGAAATTCTTTCCTTAGTGCTTCCATCTATCCTAATACAGTTTTAAAAGGCCTGTGTTATTTTTGGTGTTGAGGTAGCCTTTCTCAGTTAAACTTTGTGAATGTTATCTGAATTTAATTCCTACTGTAGGCCAGAGTGGGAAGATAGTAAACCTTTTTCTTCTAGTTTTGTGTTTGCTCAGACATCCCTGTTAAAGCAAGGGATTGTGTTACTGTTTCACAGATGAGTAAAGAACCAAGAAAGTGGGGCCGCTTAGGTCAGTAATAGCAATAAAACCAATGGAGCAGCCATGTTCGAATTATTTTGGGTGTGTTTCTTTGTCAGAATATGTTTTCCTTTACAGAGGAAATGTGGTGTGAGCCTGTACCCTGAAAGAAGTCAAAGTTAAAGAAATGGGTCAGGGTTGTAATTTGACTATATGTTCTTTGGAGACAAAGGTTATAGCTCTCCCTAAATGTCCTAAAACTTTTAAGTTTTTTGATTATGAAAGATAGACTTTCTTTGCCTCCTCTGACCCCTTTTTCTTTATAGAAGCTGATAAAAAAAATGACCGAACCTCACTGAGTCGGAAGCTAGACAGAAAACTTGTCCTGTTGGTCAGAGAGAGATTTGGAGATGAGGATGTTTGGTTGCTACCCCAGATGGAATGGCAGCCAGGGGAGACCCTTCGAGGCACAGCCGAGCGAGCACTGAGCACTCTTCCAGGTGAGTTCTCTGCTTTCTTTAAATCTCGTGGGATTTGCCTGAGAACTGGGTGCAGTGGTGCATGTGTGTAGTTGCAGCTACTTGAGAGCCTGATGTGAGATTAGTTGAGCCCACGGGTTAATGCCAGCCTGGGCAACATATTAAGATCTTGACTCAATTTTTTTTTTTTTTTTTTTGAAATTTTAGATCGAACTGGAGAATTTATAGGTTAACTGTGAGAATGGGTTTAAGGATAGAGAGTGAGATGGTAAATGATTGCCACTAGAAAAGTCCAGCCAAAGATTTTTCCCTTAAAATTGTGGGTCTTATCTTTTTTTTTTTTGTTTCAATTTTTTTTATTGTTTAAATTTAACAATGGTTATATTACATATTTTCATCTTCAGATCAGTTTAGATTAATACATATAGGTATATAAGATTGATCAAACAATTAATGTGGGTCTTATCTTTGCCCCCCTGAGATTTTAGTACATTCAGTACTGATGTTTCTATTGTTTTCTCTGCCTGCTTCTCTTCTTACCCTTGTAGCTTTGCTTGTTGGTACTATGGCTTATGCATTCATTCAACTAGAAACCTCAGGTTTTTTTTTTTTTTTTTTTTTACCTCATTCCAACATACATAAATCTTTGAGTCCTACTTGGTCTGTCCCAAATAGTCCTGTTTATTTTCTTGGCTTTAGCTGTGGCTCTCCTCACATCTTCAGAGGCTGGCATTTCTCTACCGTGACACTGTTGATGTTCTAAGCCAGGTCATTCTTTGTGGGGGGCTGTTCTGTGCACAGTAGTACATTAGCAGCATTTCTGACCTCTGCCCACTTGACGCCAGTAGCACTGCTTCATATCCCCGACCTTCACCCTCAGTGTGACAACTAAAGTGTCTCTAGACGTTGCCAGGAGAACCACTGCACTGGCCAGTTGAAGCAGATGCTAGGAAGTCACTCTTTGCTCTGGTGTCGTACCCTTCAGTGTTGTTAACATCAACTTTCTGAAGCACAACTCCTTTGTTACCTCGCTGTATAGAATTTTTTTAAACATTTCTCATACATGAGATGGCTCAGTGGTCTAAAGCGCCTGTGTAGGAAACTTAAGGCAAGCGCTGTGACCGCTCCTCCATCCCTGGCACCACGTGCTGCGCACCCCCACCCCAGGGTGGGCTGAGCCAGCCATAACACAAACAAATAAGTGATGTTTAAGAGAAATAAATTTTTAAAGAATCTTTAAAAAAAAGATTTCTCATACAAAGTCAAATTTCCAGCATGGCTTAGAAATCCTCCATGCCTTGTCCCTATTTTGTCAGTCTTCTGACTTGCATTGTTAATATAGGTATTTCAAGTTCTGACTCATAACTTTTGTATGCTTTGACTAGTGTGACTTTTCATGGAACTTTGCTTTGCGGCCTTCTGGTTCCTGGCAGAATGTTTTAGTTTTTTGCTGATCTGCTGCTCAGTTTTTGAGACTGTGCTATATTTTTCATGCTGGAATCTTTCCTGAGCCTCTAGGTAGAGAGAATGCCTCTTCCTTGGCTCCCATCCCACTTGTATGTGCCATTATTTAGTTTTGGCAACAAACATCTACTCTTTGCCAAGCCCTCCTCTCCAGGCACTTGGTTGCAGTGATGAGTTGGATGATACCCCGACTTCCTAGCAGCTTAGATCCTAATGGAGAAAAGCCCTTTCACTTGTGCTATGACATGATAGTAATTGCTTAGTGTACTCTTTTCTCCCTGGCCAGAATTCTGAGTTGACTGAAAGCCTGGACAGTATCTGTTCCTCTTCCTGATCTCTACTCTCAGCAAAGTATGTGGCACATAGTAGGTATTTGGTAAATGTTTGTTGAGTAAATGGATTTCGAGGCATAGGTGTACAGCTGCTTGATCAACCCTGCCACCACCAGTGTAAGTGCTTTTAACAAAATGTCAGCATCAGTGTGTGTCCTTTTGGCCCTTTCTAACCAGGGGGCCCTTTGGCCTGGGACAGCAAGCCACAGTTGAATGTGACAATCTCAGCTATCACATAGCAGTTGGCAGGTAAATTACTTGCCAGGATCATGTTTGAGTGCTCAGCCTCCCTCAGGCCTCCAGGATAAATTCTTGTTCTGTTCTGTCTCCTGTATCCAAGATGGAAGGGGCTCCACCTTGGCACATGATTCCCTCTTCTTAAAGTTTCCTTTGTAATGAAGTGTAAGTGACATTACCAATGTAGTTTATATTTAATGTATAGAAAATAAAATATATTGACTTATTGCAAACATTTATTATAAATTTAATAAAGTAGTAATATAAAATAGAAGTGGTAAAGACAAGCTCAAGCAATGTGTAAGACAAATGAGTAGGTTACTTTCTTCACACTGCCTCCATACTTCGAATATTTCTGTAAGATGGAATTCTAGAAGTGGGATTAATAGGCCAAAGCTAGGCACACTTTTTTTTTTTGTGTGTGTGTGTGTGTTTGAGACAGGGTCTCACTATGCAGTTCAGGCTGGCCTTGAACTTACTTTTATAGCCCAAGCTGGTCTCAAACTCACACTGATCCTCCTGCCTCAGCCTCCCAAGTGCTGAGATTACAGGCATGCGCCACCCTGCCCAGCAGTTTTTGATAAGTACTGCCCACTTGTGCTCCAGAAAGCATATGTAACAGCTGACATGTTAGGAACACGGTGGGCCTGCCTTGTCTCTACCTCAAAAACATGTGAAATAGCTTATATAGTTGGCAAAAATGATCTCCTTTGAGGATTAGCACATTCTCTTTTGGGGATTAGCACACATTAGCACATTCCTGTTGCTAGTGAGATTACCCTTCTTTTTATATGTTTACTATTACTTTCATGAACTGCTATTTAGATCCTTTGCTCATGTTTTAATGAGCTGATGTTTCTCTTTTTGATTTGCTCTTATTTTTTAATCCATCTTTTCTAGTTTATAGCAAAATAATGTGCATTATTGAATTAAGTTTAGAAAATCCAGAAGAGTATAAAGAAATACTCCAATATAATTCTCACATATATACTGCTCACATTTTATACTGTTTGTTAGTGGGCCTACACTGTGTCTTTTCAAATACTAATATTTTTTTAATGGGGAAATAATTCATGTATATGGTGAAAAAAATTTTTTAAAGAATTTTTTATTTTTTATTTTTTTTCTTGTTTCAGAACTTTTGTTTGTTTATTTATTTTTCTGGCCGGCTCAGCCTGCCCTGAGGCCAGGGCTGGCACAGCATGTGGTGTCGGGGATCGAACCGCGGTCCCTGCAGCCGCCTAAGCTTTCCTAAGCAGGCGCTTTAGACCACTGAGCCATCCTGCCGGGCCCATATGGTGAAAATTTTTTAACCAACACCTTATACAGTATAAGAAGTGCCTTTGTTTTCTCAGAGCCAACCTCCACTAAGCATTTTCTTGTTGGTATATGTATCTCTTTAGAAATTTTCTCTACATGTACAAACAGAAATATTTAAAGCTTTTTTTTTTTTTTTTTTGTGGGACCAGGGTTTGAACTCATGACCTTGCACTTGCCAGGCAGGGCATTTGTGCCGCAGAGTAATCTCCCTAGCCCCAAACATAGAAATATATATTTTTTGTTTGTTTGTTTTTTGTATATAATGGGAGGATGTAGATACCCAGATGCACAGAATTAAATGCCTCTTCCTCATATAGTTTTGGATGTCTTTCCAGATCAGCATGTAAAGACTGATTTTAGATGTTTTTAGTGCCAGGAAACTACTTCATAATATTTCAGTACTGTCATTTGCTTAGTCTGTTGCTTTTATAAGTAAAGTGGCAGGAAGCATCTTATATACTCATCTTTGCTCACATGAGCAAATAAGTCTATTTGGGAGGAGATAAGTTCTAGACTTGGCTACCTAGAAGAGTATGTACAATTGAAATTGATTTGGCAAATTATGTATGACATCCCCCTAATTTATATCCCTATAACATGTGCAAAAGTACCATTTTTGCCCCTTAGTATCTCATACAAACCCAAAAGATCAAAGTTTTTGAACATTATTACTGGTGTTTTCTCAATATGTGCAAAGAATCAAGTCATGGCCTTTCTCCTACTCTATACTTGAATATCTGTGGATCTATAAAATGCCATAATATTTACATGTAACCTGCACACATACATCTTCCTGTGTACTTTAAATTTAATCTCTAGTTACTTATGATACTTAACACAGTATAAGTGACATATGAGTAATCGTTATACTTCCTGTTTAGGGAATAATGACAAGAAAATGTCAGTGTGTATTCAGTACAGACCTATAACCTGTGGATAAGGGGATAGAGAAGGCTAATTGTAATGACATATTGTTGTTTGTTGTGATGCTGGGAATTGAACCCAGGGCCTTGAGATGTTAGGCTCAAGTTCTCTTCCACTGAGTGCATCTCAAACCCATATAATGTTATTATTTCTTTAATTATCAGTTGCATTGAGTTATTGAGTACCTTTTATTGTATTTATAGGTTGATGATATATTTTCATGTGAACTTCTCATTCATATATTTGGATCATTTTTCTTTTGGATTTGATTTTTTTTCCTTGATTTCTTTTTTTTTTTTTTTAACCTTACGTACACTTTGTGTTTCTTCACAATTTATAATTACACATTACAATCCAAGCAATGTGCGAGTCTTTTGCAGCAAATAACAGAAGTAATGGGAAAGATATCAGGAATATATGATGGCTATGGAAGTTCAGATGAGATTTCGTGAATATATCCCATTAATCAAGTTGTGCTGTGAGCCTTCCACGTTGAATCACAAATGGGCTTCCATGAGCAGTACCATAAAGCCAGTACCTTGCCCTGTTAGTAGCAGTAGTTTCAAGTAGAAAGTCAGTCCCCACTTTGTCAACATTTGACACCAGAATGGAGTCCTACGCAGGAGTGGAATCAGAGGAGTACACATACTTCTGGGTACATGTGCTCCAGTGCATCCAGCTCCTTGGTCCACATACCCAGTCTGGCAGGATTATTGATTCACACATGGCTGGCAACAGTCTGGCAATCCCAGTGCTGAAGTGGTCAGAAGACTGAAGATTATAAGCAGCAGGGTTTGAAAGTCACTGGACATTCTAGATTCTCCCAGAAACATTAGCATTCAAAGGCAATGATAGCATCAGCTACAGAAAGGATCTGCTTTCCTTTTGGATGCTTGTTTGAATTTGTTGAAATCCTAACTCCCAATGCGGTGGGGCTGATAATCTCTTCTAACCATATACTCATAAAAAGAAAAAGCAAATAGTTGTAGAAGGACTTCAGTTCATTTTAAACAGAAGAAAAGTAAGAAAACATGGCCAGGGAGATAGCTCAGTGGCATAAACATCTTCCTGGCAAGTGCAAAGACCTGAATTCGATACCTCTTCCTCTGGAGCCGATGCCACGGTCACCAGGAAGTGACCAGGGCTCATCCTGGAGTCCTTGCCAGGCTCTTTCTCAGGCTTCAGGACACTCAGGATGCCTGGCTGCGGGTGGGTGCCATGGAGCTGGGCACCTTTCCTTGATTTCTAAATGCTCCTCAATACAGCACTTGATGATATTCCCCATTAAATGTGATGAAAATGTTTTTCCTAGTTTATTATTTTGTCTTTGGCTTTATTGTGCTTTGTATTTCCCTGTAGGAAAATAATTTTTTTTTGTAGACAAGTACATGTTTTCATTTTGGGTCTTGTGTAGAATGGCCGTTCTCAGTAATAATACAGAAAAATCACAATATTTTAAATGAAAAATTTAAAAATACAAAATAACTCAGGAAGTATTGCCCATGAAACCACCATCCAGAATGAAGAAATTATGAAAATTTGAAGTTTGGTTAAATCTTACATCTGTAGTGTCACTTTGATGTGGTGATACAACAGATATCTATCTGTTTTCCCATTTAATTAGCTAGTTCCTCAGATACACTTAATAATGAATCCTGCTGTTCTCCATCCTTGGAAATGCTAAATAGACTTTAAAGCCTAGGCACAGATTGCACATACTGGTTCTTAACTTTGCTTATGATGTTTTCACTCTAGAGAAGTCTTGCTTTTGACATACTTTGAAAGGCAGGTCAACTGTACAGATACCAAGTGTCACCAGCAGGTAGAGAGCAGAATGTATGCACCAGTCAGCTGCTTTCACACCCTGGGAGTTTTTCTGGAACTGCATTGTTGGCTTCAGTTTGATTTCAAGGGGTAACTTGGCACCTTTTGTGGACTCAGTGAGTCTAGACACCATGGACCAGGAAGCATTTTGATTGAAAGGGCAGGTGACTCTTTTGGGAATGGCCTGTATTCTCAGTCCTAGGGAGCACTTTTATTTCAGGGCTGGAACTGGCATACATAGAGAATTCTGTGATTTTTGGAACCTAGAATAAACTGGAGGGTGTGTTTTTGTCTCCCAATTTTTTTTTTTTTTTTTTTTTTTTTTTCCTCCTTTAGAAAACAACATGGAAGCCAAGTTCCTAGGAAATGCACCGTGTGGCCACTACAAGTTCAAGTTCCCCCAGGCAATGCGGACAGAGAGTGACCTCGGTGCCAAAGTATTCTTCTTCAAAGCACTACTATTAAGCGGAGACTTTTCCCAGTCTGGGAAGAAGGACCATCTTGTGTGGGTCAGTAAGGAGGAGCTGGGTGACTATTTGAAACCAAAATACTTGACCCAGGTTAGGAAATTTCTTCTGGACCTCTGATGGACTGGATTGCCTGTGCGTGAAGCTCAGACAAGTTGGGCCTCAAGGACTTTGGTGCGGTTTCCCCACATATGCAGGGGATGTTGAGCAGCAAACTGAATTTGAAGAATTAAAGGAATCTGTCCTGTGTTGGTCTCAGCTGATTTGTCCTGGGGGAACAACTGATTTCTTCCTGCAAAGAGCGATCTCCCAGGGCACCTTTCCATTTTCCCAATTTGATAATAATTGAGTGTTTTATTACTTTATGGTGAATTAATTGACTTACTAGGCCCAGGAAGAAAGAACAGAAGGAAATAAATTGACCTACAGCCTTGGGTTCTGGAAAGCTTCTAGACTCACATGAAAAAACCTCACTATACAATTAGTAATTTTCTATTTTGTTTTTCTTTTCTACTTGATAGAGAGATATTTTAATCTAGGTCGGAAAATAATGCTTTCTTTTCCTTCCTTTTTCCCTGTATCTCTTTTTTTCTTTTTCTTTTTTTTTTTCCTTTCTTTTTTGGAGACGGGGTTTCACTATGTAGTTCAAACTGGCCCTGAACTCATTATGTAGCCCAGATTGGCCTCAAACTCATGGTGATCCTCCTGCCTCAGCCTCCCATGTGCTGATTTCTTTCTGAAAAGCATTTTATATTTATAAATAAACCAGGCATATTGTTTGTGTTTTGAAATGGTCACGTAAAGCAAGCTTTGTCTTCTTACCATCCTATGAAAGGAATAGTCAGTGCCAGGCCACACCTTGGCTTGGAGTCAGGCTGTACAGCGCTTGTGTTGTTAGAAGGGAAAGCTGACCTCTTGCCCATGGATTGGGTGTTGTGGCTGTTTGGTCTGTTGCTTAGGTCATCACTGCCCCCCACACCCTGCTACCTAGAAGGGACAAATAAACATTTTGCTATATGAGGCCAAGAGAGTGAGGGAGTCTGATATGTCTGCCCAGAATTGTGGTTCTAGCAGGAGGCTGCAGTCCTAGATCCTATCAGATGTCCTGGTTTCCTCTTATCCAACCTTCTGCTTAAGAGCAGACAGCCCTTTGATAGGAACTTTGTTTTGGCCTTAGACAGAGCCTTGTGTTCTTGCATAGGATCAGGGAAATTGCTTTGTGTGGTGAAAGTGAGGTGCCTTGTCCTGTATGTCTCCTTGCTATTTGCCTCCTGCAGGTATTCTTTCCCTCAGTATTGAGGAAGATGTGTGCATCAAGGGCAGGGGAGCACCCCAGGGTGAAGGCTGGGCACGGCTGTAGGGCCAGGGTACACTCTGGGATTTGGATGGTATCATATGTGTGATGTGTACTGTCTGATCTTGGAGCTTAGGTTATTCTGGATTCAAAGGGCAGGAATGACTTATAACCAGACATAAGCTGATCAGCTTGTTAACTTTCTTTTTTTATTTTTATTTTTTATGTAGTGTTGAGGATCAAACCCAGAGGCTTGTACATGTTAGGTAAATACTCTGCCACTGAGCTACTGCCCCAGCCTGTAACATTGCTTCTTCAGTGGAATATGGTGTATAAGTAGCCATTCCACTGTGTTCATTTACCTGGGGAAGCAGTGGAAAAGATGAAGCTGGGAATACATCCTGGCTGCCCTTTGTTTTAAAAAGCTGGTGAAGAAGGCCTCACCTGTGGCTACATGGTTTTTACTTTTGGAACTCATCTCTTCTCAGAGCTGTATGTAAAGGTCCTGCATCACTAGTGTTACATGCTTAGGCTTTGTGACCACCAAGGACCAGTACATGAAGTAGCAGGATTTCACTGAACTGGTATCTTCTGGGTTTAATTCTATTTTGGGCTCTGGCTATGAAATTCCACAGGTTTTTAAGTGGCCTTCTCCAAATCTCTTTTCTATTTTTATTTTATTTTATTTATTTATTTATTTATTTATTTATTTTTGCAGGACCAGGGTTCAAAGTCCCAACCTTGTACTTGCCAGTCAGGCACTTGTGCCTGAGAGCTATCTCCCTGGTCCCTCTTTTCTATTTTTAGAGTGTGGTTTTAGACTGAAAGGTATTTAGCATTGTAGTATAGTTGAATTTGTGGAGTACTGTCTTGAATCTTCCACTGGTTGCCAAACATAAGCAAAAATTTTGGGCGGGAGGAAGTTGGTTAGGGACAAAATAAGTTATTGTTTGTGTCCTTTACAACAAATGGGATGGTGAAAGAGAGAGTGATGGATGTGGTAGTGCACAGATTAGGAGTTTAAGTTTGCAGTGTGTTGCATGCACACCCTTGTGTGTATCTGACCTGTAGAACACACCCAGCTAACCAGGAGCCTCCTCCAGAGGCATAGGCTTGGTCTTGCCACTCCCTTGGTGAAACCTTTTCTCATGATTTCCAGTGAGTCTGGTTCCCACCTTTGTTGGTACTGTGGTTAAAATGCTGCTGCACTTGGTAACTCATTTTTCTGGTATCTTACCAGTTGACTTCCTGCTGGGGCATTTCTGCACCTAGTATGTGCTTCTCCACTTAGTACTTTAGGTTATCAGATTGACACCCCAGACCCCAATTTAAAAAAAAAAGAGTCAGCTTCTGTCTTTTTAGGCACCAAACTTGGGGTCAGAAAATGATTTTTGAATGTGTGACATGACTTTAAAGTTACAGCAACTATCATTGTTAACAGTGGAATGACTCCTTAGAACCTAGAACAGTGAGAGGACTCTTACCTAATTGTATATTTTTATTTAGAACCATCAGTGCAAGCTTTGTTATCCCTGTTTTATTAATGAGAAAACAGACCCAAAGAAGTTAGTTAACTTGGTTAGGATTGCTTGCTAGTAAATAATGGGATCAGAATTCACACTTAGACCATTTGTGTGCACAGCTAGTTCATAACCCCGTCTTAACTTTTTCATCTGTAAAATGAAGATGCTGCTATTTCTCAGCTAATGTGATAATTTATTGGCTAGTACTTAGCACCATGCATGGCTAATGTCTCCCTCCTTCTGAGAGGGGCTCGTAGTTCTCCTGAATTCATCTATATCAGCTGCAGCTTTTATAGCCCCCATTTTCACCTTTTCTAGGTTATGCATTGTGGCAACCAAGCATTTCTGACCTATTTGGAAAGGGACACGGGTGATTTGGACATTAATGGATTCCATCAGCCAATCTCAGAGTGGGTGTGTGGCAGGTCAGTCTCATAACTATACACAGCTACTCAGTCATGTTACTCCATTTCACCCTGGGCCTGATGTCTGCAGCCACTGTGCAGGCTTATGGGGCACTAAAAACAGAATAGACCTGCTGACCCATTCTATTACCCCAGCAGGGGAAAAAGGAGCGCCGCTGAAAGGTCAGCAACCCAATTATTAAGAGCTCACAGATCGCTAAGCTGCAAGCACACGCAGCACGATAAAGCCTGTTTGCTTGAAAGCTTGGGGCAGCCTCAACCCTTACCTTCTCAGCTTTATTTCTTAGAAGCCCATGGAGCCTGGATTATGGCCAGCCACTTTAGACTTTCAGTCACCTTTTGTCTCCCTTGGAATTTCAGTGCTCAAGACAGGAAGTGGGGGAGGAAACTGCTCCTGCCCCTGCTTCAGGAAGAGACATCCAGTGTGGATCTTGTGGTCAGGCTTGCATAGTTCAGGTGAATTGTTGCTGCAGCTGAGGTGGGGACTTACAGGTCTCATGAGTTGGGTTGGGCATGGTCCAGTGAGCAAGGGATGTGTCCATGAAGTGGGTCAGGAAAACCAGCATCTGGTTTTGTTCAGAAGCTTTGGCAGTACCAACACACCACTGACCACTTACATAATAGATTCCCGTGCTGCAGCTAGCTGCTGAGTGGCTGGGGCAGGAGAGAGACCCACTAAACCTGCCTTTGGAGTAGTAAGGGGAAAACCATCCTAGTATAGTAAGCTGAGGGGCCTTGAGACTAGGTGCTTTGGGGATGACAGGGCTGGCTTGTGAAATAGCACAGTGGGAGTAGGGATTTGGAGGACACTTTCAGATCAGGAAGCATGACAGGCCTCTTTCCCTGCACTCTCCTACACACACAAGAGATGGCAGGGACAGGACTGGGCTTTGTGGCTGGTCAGCAGCATTTGCAGGAGCACCACAAGGTGGCAGAGTCTGCCAGTTGTTTCTGTATGCAGAAGGTCCCTTCAACTGCACCTGATCATGGCTGCTGCCTTTGAAACAGCTCCTGCCTCAGGCCAAGCAGTCTTCAATCCCTGCCCTCTGGGGTTAAGGGGAGCTGGGAGCTGGCATGAAACCAGCCAGAATAGATTCAGTACTTGGGGCCATGTCTGCGAGTGTTCAGATGGATTCTGTGCTCAGCAGAGGAAGAGGACCCAGAGTTCCATGTTTTGCGACCTCTTCATGTAGCATCATGCTAGGCCTACCGGACCATGTACTCTTCCTCATTCTAAGTCATTTGGTAGTTCTTTTCCTTGCCATGTCTAGATCAGTAGATGAATTGGAGGTGAAGAGACTGAAGATTCAGTAGTTGATGTGTGATGGAGCCAGGAATTGAACACTGAGCTACATGATTCTGAAGGCGCCTATATCCCTTGTTGCCTGGACACAGCCTGTGTAACAGAATTCTTGAATTGGTCACTGAGGATCAACTACTACAAGCCTGTGGGAAAAGGGTGAACTGGGCAGTTTTTAAGATGATGAAGATTTGGAGTACAGAACAATGAGGCCTAAGGAGTTGGCAGCCTTGAACTTGGAGAAGAGACTCATGGAAATCATAGTCTTCAAATGTATGTCACTTCTGTGAAGGTGTCAAATGAATGCAGATGTTCCTTGTGTAAATGGTAATGACCAACCAATTTAACTGTCCAGACTTAGAACCTGCTGCTTGAACTTAATACTTTTTTTTTTTTTTTTGCACATTTCTGTGGCTGTTGTTGATAGAGCTACATAGTCTTTTTTTGTGCAGTATGCCTTGTTTATTCAGTACTTTGATATTTGCTGATTGTTCAGTACTGTAGTTTTATGTTCTGTTCTATATTACATTGCTGCAGGTAAGAATTAAAAGCGAAGTCATCCAATTGGAGTTTTCTTT
Organism: Myocastor coypus; assembly: GCA_004027025.1. Taxonomy (NCBI): domain Eukaryota; kingdom Metazoa; phylum Chordata; class Mammalia; order Rodentia; family Myocastoridae; genus Myocastor; species Myocastor coypus. The sequence continues at coordinate 9,956 of PVJA010015860.1, read as the reverse complement.
GACCTTTTGTTTGTTCTGAATATTTGTATGTACTATGTATAATTCTGTATTTAGTGACTGAGTCCCCTATCAACCTAGTTACAGGGCCAGAACTTGATCATTAAATAAGGACTATCTGTGATCATCTTTGACTTAGAGGAAATAAGGTTAGGGTATAACAATAGGAATTTTGAGAAATTACACATGGGAAAAACTCTTTAACGCTTTAATGTGAATTCTTAAAACATTCCAGCTACCCTTCAACAGGTATTTGTGGAAGAGATTGCTTTTACTGTCATGCACTGGATATAAAATGATGATGAAAATTCTGGATGATATTCTCACAGTACTTTAGTACTAAGGTTTGGGTCAGAAACAGACTTATCAGTGAGCAAAGGGCACCCAGCCCTATCTGGCCAGAAGGCTACCCAGACAACCAAGGCTAAACTAAACCCAAAGTAATAAGGAGAGATAGGTAGGAAATGTATGCACAAAGCCCAGAGACGCTTACATGAAGTTCTGTGGGGTTAGCTTAGTGTCTTGCATTCTTAACTGTCCAAGACAGTTTAGAAGTAGTTTTGTGTGAAAAGAGAATTGAGTTCCTTTATTCTTTTTTTTTTAAGCTTTATTTATTGTGTTATGGCCAGCTCAACCTGCCCTGGAAATGGGGCTGGCACAGCATGTGGTACTGGGGATCAAACCACGGCCCCTGTGGTTGCCCAAGCTTTCTGAAGCACGCAGGGGCTTTAGACTGCTGAGCCATCTCGCGAGCCCCAGAGTTCCTTTATTCTTGTATGGTCACATTTTATGTCAGGGTTGGATTCTAGACAAAATTTATATATTATCAAAGTTAACATGGAAATATCCCTTAGATAGGTGTCATATTGATGGCTGGCTGAGGTCTCTGGGAGAATCCAGCATAGCCATGTTTGCTTCTGTGGTGGGGTCAGTCATGGTTTGATTGAGCAAGGGGCTCCAGCTGGCTTGTGTTTAGTGTACACTACTAAAAGTCCAGGTGCTGTCACTAAGGAGAAAATGACTCAGGTCTGTGCACCCACCCCCAGAAGGTCTGAGTTGGAGCACTTGGGAGGATATGAAGACTAAGAATTACTCTAAGCATCCAGAGGTGCTCATATGGAGACACAGGTTCAGAATCCATGGTGGAATTGCCTCTCCCACCTCAGGCTCACTCTAGACAGGCTCCTAGGAAGAACACAAAGGATGGAAACACTATACAATATCATTTATGTGATTATTTATCTTACCTTAAAAATCTCTAGTAGTTTGAATGCTCTAGAGTCAACTGTACATATACTGTGATTCTACACAATCTGTGCTATTTCTTATTTCCTAGTTGTTCCCATAGCTCCCTGCACACTCCCATGTCCAAAGGTAACTATCTGGCGATGGAACTTCTGTTTTAACCCATATACTAAAGGATACTTGGCCTCAAATAGCTTTGTTTTCCCCTTTGGGGAAAGTTCTTAAATCAGCAGTGAGAGTGATGTAAGTGACGAAGTTGGTTCATTCCAACTTCAGCCAACAAGCATATGGGATTATGAGTAGTGATTTGAGATTTTTAATTAAGTATTAGACTCTGAAAGTAGGTCTAAAACATCTCACGGGGCCATGGCTGCAACCATAAAATAAGCATTTAACTTTTTAAGGTGACTACTTTGAAAAATATGTGTGTGGAACAAACTTTCTTGTAGTTTCCCTGTATACAGCCTTTACACAACAGTGTCCTCAGTGGTCCTGGGTGTGAAGTTTGGGCAAAAGTTTAAGGCATTAAGTACAGTGGCTTGTAGTTGTGATCCCAACACTCTGGGAGACAGAGGAGGAGGGACCACAAATTTGAGATCAGTCTGGGCAAATTAGTGCCTTAGTGAGGTCTATCTCAGAAAATAAAAACAGGGCTAGGGGGTGTAGCTCAGTGCAAAGGCCCTGGGTTCAGAACAGTACAGTACAGAAAACAAACAAACAAACAAACAAACAAACAAAAAACAAACCCCAGCGTACACCCTTTACCAAAAAGAAGGCTTGTGACTACAGTCCTTGTTATGGTTTGTATGTAGTTGTTCCCCCAAAGCCTTCATGTAAATCACAGGGCTGTCAAGTGCATGGCTGGAGGGGTGGAGCCAGAGGACCAGGATAGGGCTTGTAGGGCATGGCTAAGAGAGGCACCAACCCTTAAACTGACAGCATCTGCTGTCAGAGGTTCTTCCCTCAGGTGGCTGTCTCTCTGGAAGTATGGAGCACATCATCCTGGACATGGCAGTGCTCCAGCCTCTTCTCCAGACCCTATAAAGCAAGGACAGCATCTTGAAACCTCCAGTAACTGTGAGCTAAATAAACCTTTCCTCCCCTAAGCTTATGTGTCAGATATTTGTCCCAGCAATGAGAGAAAAGTAACTAAGACAGAATTTAGTACTGGGAGAGTGGGGTCATTGCTGTGGCTGAACCTGACCATGTGGATTACAAGCTTTTGGGAATGGCTTATGGGAAGAAATAGGAAAGGTTTGGAGATGTCGCTTATGAGCAAAGTGCTGGAACAATTTTGATATTTCTGTAGGGGAGGTTCTGGTCAGAGCTCAGACCAGAAAATTGATAGAAAGCTGACCTGTAAAAACCAGGCTGGAGAGGTTTCTGCTGGAAAGAAGGACTTCACTGGCTGATGGACTCCAGATCATTTGTGTTATGGGTTGGGCCAAACTTTGGGAGAATTTTGCCTGTGTCCAGAGACTTTGCATGATACTGAAATTAAACATGGAGGACTAATCTTTCAAAGAAAATTTCAAAGCAGTCGAATATTGGGGCAGTGGCATGGTTATTGTTGGGGGCTCTAAGTCAAATATATGTTGAGAATGAAGAGCAAAGAGCCCAGCACAATGATTTAAAATGTGAGTTTGGCCAGGAAAAAAGCACCAGGAAGGCTGTGGACTACAAAGATGGAGCTGAGATCTTCATTGCCCAGGAGGAACAGGAGAATAAAACAGATGTCCTGGGAGCATCACAGAAAGTGGCAGGTTCTCATCCTTCACAGCCTCAGAATCGCAAGGGTGAGGGACTTTGCTTTGAAGAGAAAGCCGCAAAGCCTCCCAGAATGGAGGCAGTGGACACACCAGGTTCCAGAATGGAGGTGGCAGCCACACCAGATTTCAGAATGGCACTGGCATAGAGAATTTGTTTCTCAGAATCAGGTTCAGAAATCCAGGCACTCAACCCCTACAGCTAAGAGAGAAGAAAGCCTGGTTACTGCTCCAGTTGGCAGCAGACCTTCGCATCATCCATGTGACACTAGTTTTAGGTACATGCAGAATGCAGAAATTCTGAGGTTAAGAAGGCTTCCACTTCGATTTCACAAGACCTGGAAAGCCAGGCAGTGTGCCCTGGGGAGAGAAATGTGTGAGTGAGAAGCGTACTCTGTGGAAACCTCAGAAATTTGGAAAAGCCACGAACGTGGATCACCTAAGGAAAACTGCAAAGAGGGAGCATAGCCAGCCTAAGAGAGATGCTTTAGGTGCCACCAACAGTGCCATAGGGATGGAGCCACATGGAGCTCACCATTTGCCACAGATTGGTTTGAATGTTCCACATGGAACTATAGGACTCAATGTTTGTCCTGCTGGATTTTAGACTTATCTTGGCCCCAGAGGTTTGTATCTTCCTGTGTATACCTTTTGGAATGGTAGTGTTTATGTTCTGCCTTTGAATGTATTTAATTTCTCATTTGTATAGGGGCTCACAGTTGCAAGTTTGCCTTGGATCTTGGAGGAAACTTGGGACTTGGACTTTTCAGCACTGCTGAAACTGTTAGGACATTGGCAACTCTTAGAGGTGGACTAAAATGCCTTCTGCAGGAAAGGATGCACATGAGACTTTGGGGGTCTAGGTGTGGAATATTATGGTTTGTATGTAGTTGTCCCCTCAAAGCCTCATGTAAGTCATGGGGCTGTCAGGAGTGAGGCTGGAGGGGCAGGGCCAGAGGACTAGGACGGGGCTTGAGGGGCATGGCCAAGAGAGGCACCAACTCTTAAACTGACAGCATTTGCTGTCAGAAGTTCTTCCCTCTGCCCCCCGACAGGCAGCAGTCTCTCTGGAGGTATGGAGCAGATCATCCTAGACATGGCACACCCCAGCCTCTCCACTAGACCCTACAAAGTGGGGGCAGCATCTTGAAACCTCCAGTAACTGTAAACTAAATAAACCTTTCCTTCCCTAAGCTTGTGTGTCAGGTATTTGTCCCAGCAATGAGAGAATAGTGACTAAGACAGCCCTCTACCCCATCTACAGAGAATATTTCTGTTCTTCAATCCCTACATTAAAAAAAAAAAAATCTCTTACACACAAATAAATCACAAATCTCTTACACACTCTTGAGCATGATGTCACAGCTAGGTCCTAGCTGGATCATTCACATCACATATGCATGTCCTTGGACATTCACAGCACACTCTCACCCCACCACACATACCCTGCAAGAGCTTAAATATTCTCATCACTCACATACACACCTTTGGGTTGCTCACATCATACATAAATGCTCAGGTCTGTATTCCTAGCACACAGGACTACAAGCCTTTGGCATTGATCTGATATATATCCTTGAGTGGTCACACCAGCCCATGCAGTGCCCTGTCATCACACACCTCTGAATCCAGTATCATACGCATGCACATACTTGAACATTCGCATCGCACATATACTCATGAATATTCATCTCACACACTGTTCAGGTCTTCTGCCTGTGCCTCAGGTCCTCAGATCTTTCTTCTGCTGTGCTTTGCAATGCATGCATGTGTGTGTGTGTGTGTGTGTGTGTGTGTGTGTGTGTGTCTGTGTTGAGAGATATGTGTGATGATCCCTGTAAGTTACATTCCTCAAGATTTCTTGCTAACTGGATTTCAACAGGATTTGATTAATAAGAAGTGCTGGTGAGTGATGAGAGTAAAAAGCTAAGCATTTCTCCTCATTCTTTTCTTGGCAGACATTTCCAGCATCTCTGTGGTCCCAGGTTCTGCTGACAGCCTCTGCCGTTCATGTTCCTATAGAATGGCTGAGGCTTGTGGAAGCACAACACCTATTTCCTTTCATCTCTAGAAACAGTGGTGGCTTTGGCTAATTTCTGTGTTGCTCCACTGTCCATATTTCTATTTTTCATTCAGCCCAACATCTTTGTAACTAGATCTCTTTCTTAAATTCCCTTTCTGACCTACCTGATAAGCGACTTTCCTAGCTGGATCCTGATTGATTCTTGGCCAGCATCTGCACCTTAGAATACTCTCCCTGTGGCTATAGCCTTTCCTTTGATGGTGGTCAGATCACTGTTGGATTAAATGCTGTTCAAAGTATTCAGTTAGTTGAATGAGTGGCTACAGTAATGATCTTTTTCCCTCTACGGTTCTTGGATTTTTCCTGGGTTCTAAGATTTTATTAGGTGTACTTTGTTGCATGCCTGAATATATGAATTTGGAGGCCTTCAGCCCTGTCTGAATGGATTGCAAATGACCACATTGACAGTGCCCAGTCTCCTAGATTCATGATTTTGAATGCAGCACTTTTGGAGGTTGGAGGCAAAACTGCCTTTTACCCAGTCACACCCCTACAACCACATCGGACGATCCAGATGTGACTTCAGAAGCAAGGGAACCAGCACTACCTGGGTTAAACAAGGAAGAATGGGGTCATCACTCACCCAAAGACATAGGTACATTTATGGTCTAAGCATGGGTCACTAAGTCTAAATTCGTACCTTGAAACTAACTTGAGCAAGCTAGCCTGTGCCTCAATGTTCTTGCTTTTTAGAATTGTGACGTTCTGTTGAGGATCATTTATTTATGTTTGCAGTAGGCCAAAGGAACTGCTCGATGTCAAATGTGTTACATGCTTGCTGGCCACGCATCAGGAATTTACGTGGTCCTGATGGGGCTGCAAGGGCTGCTGATCAGTGCGGGACCCATGCAGTACATATGGTGTCCACAGGGAGGCGCAACGCACAAATGTATACCCTGCCCAGATGCTCCAGGCCAGAAGCTGCGCTGCCCATCAGAAAGCCCACATTTCCTGTTCCCCAAAGCCTTGGTGCGAGTGAGCACCACTGGGTAGATGTCCACCTGTTACAAATAGAGACAAGGTACTGAAAGGCTGCTGCAGACATGCAGCTGTGTTGTGAGACAAAAATCACCAAGGCGTTAACACATTAGGTTAATGCATTAGAGTGAGCTAATAAAATTAAGTGGAATCATGAAGAGGGTAGAAAAATTCAGGAGAGATTAATTTGAAAAGGTAGTGAGGACTAGGATAAAAGATCTTAGCACCAGCATCTAAGTGTTTTTCTATGTGTTTGACTCGATTAAACACATTTTTACTTTGATTTTCCCTGTAGATTTGCCCTAATTTTCTTGATCTTCCCAAGATGCAGGAGGAAAGCAGGGTGGCACAAGCATTCCTAACAGGTGGGCAGGGGTTACACAACTGGGGAATGAAGTGGCATGCCGACTACCACCAGGACTAGTCACTAGTGGTCACAGCCCAGGATGCTAGGCTTACAAAGGACACCTGTCTTAGTTACTTTTTGCTCGTTGCTGGAAAAAATACCCAACACTCAAAATGAAGGAAGGAAAGGTTTATTTAGCTCACAGTTTGTGGAGGTTTCAGTCCATATTCGGCTGGCCCAAGGCTGAGTGGAACAGAGCAGAGAGCATCCAGTTCATGGCAGCAGAACAGCAACAAAATGGTGGCAGAGGTAGCCAACCAACACAGCAGCAGAGCAACAGCAACAGCTAGAGCTCCAGCCTGTCTCTCTGTCTCTCTTTATATTACATTCAGGCTCTCCGCCTTAGCTCCCGCCCTAAGCTACACCCATAATCCCAGAAGTACTTCCAGGCATAATCCCATCAGTACTAAAACCTATAATCCCAGGGATCATGGATCAAGTCTCAAACTCTAGAAGTCCCCGCCCAATGACTCCATGAGGCTTTGGGGGGACAACTAGACATAAACCATAACAACACCTTTGGGTACTGGAGTCTGTTAATACTGGTATACCCTGTCACCTCAGGATGGGCTTGGGTGACTGGCCACCCTCTCCTGGCATGGGACAGGGAGGGGGTGATGGTCTTAGGTTCACACACTGCAAAGGATAAGCTGAATGGGCTCATCTGCTTCCACCTTGTTTCTGTCCCTAGGGATAATGGCACCCAGAGAGGGGCAGTCACTTCTTTTAGGCATCACAGAGAAGGACGCCAAGGCTGGAAGACTCCAGGAGTTCTGATTCTAGCCTGGACTTTTGTTCAGGTATCACATGGGGAGTGGCTGGCCCTGGTTTGAGAGCCCTGATCTCCCTCATTACAGTGACTCCTCCCAGGCATCTGATGTGTCCACACTGCCCGGTGCCAGCATCTCCCAGGCCCCTGGTAGGGCTTTTTGGCTTTCATGAGATGTGTGGGTGGATCCATCATGTCAAGCCTATAGCTTCAGGGAGAGCCAAGCTCTTGGAACTGCCCAGCTTTTCCTGGGATTACATGATAATACATATGAAGAAACATTAGCCCATTCAAGTTTATGGATTATGTAGAAATCAAATGGTAATAATCTCCTCAGCCATCTGGTCTTGATGCTATGAGCCAGAACCTCCCAGAAGCCCCTCAGGTCCTTCAGGGTTGGGGCCAGAACTGGGCATGCCCCACATGCTGAGGCCAGGCCAGCATTTTCCAAGGGCCCTGGAAGGCCAGAAGGGTTTATGCCCTCAGTATGGGAGAGAGGAGGGCAGGGGAGCCAGAACCAGAGCAGGCATGCTGAAAAGCACTCATTACCAATAATTCTGCATAGGGACACTCCACCTGTTTATGTCATGAAGATGATTTTGCATTAGAGAAGGCATAATTAGGCACATTTCTGGAGTGGGAGGGGAATTTTTCTGGTGATTAGATGCGAATCTCTCATTCTTTTGGAAAGAGAACTGAGCAGTGGGGAGCTTGTGGTGGAGGAGTCCATAGCCTGTGAAGTTAGTGAAAAGAGAAAAAGAGAATCAGGATGGTGTCATGTAGTTCTGGTTCCAGCCCACCAAGTTTGAGCTTGGCTTTGTTGTACCTGCATGGCCTTAGGTGAATTACCTGAGCTTGCTATGCCTCCCTTCCTCATCGATAAGATGGATATGCTAAACAGCTGTGGCTTTTGAGGCTGCTATGAAGTTTAAGTAAGCTTATTTATTTTTTCTGTATTTAGGACAGGGTTTACAGGGTCTATAGGGTCTCACTCTGTAGATCAGAGTCATAGTGATTGTCCTATTTTCAGAATTACAGGGGCATGCCACCACTCCCAGTCTTAATCGCCTTCTCAGCACACCCCAGGGATGGGGCTGGCACAGCATGCTGGGGCTTGAACTCTGGCTGCTGCACTCTGCGTAAGCAGGTGCTTTATTTGTTTCTTTACTTATTTATTTATTTTTGTGGTGTTTGAACTAAACCCAGGACCTTGTAATGGTAGGCAAATGCTTTACCAATGTGTTAAAGCTGTTAAAAGATTGTCACCAGGTCCCCAAGTCAAGGGAGCAACCTGAATATGAGTGGGTTTTAGCTGATATTTCCTATAAACACTTGGAGGTGGTGGGCCAGGGGGTTGCGATGGTCATGTTGTGTGTTATTTTGTAACCCTTGGTGATTTGCATGTGTGAATACTTCTATCCAGGCAGATTTTGAGTCACCATTACATGCAGAATTGGGAAGAGGTACACACAATTGGCTCCCAAGAGTGAGTATGAGCTGGGTCCAACAGAGCTTTAGCCCTGTATCTACTGGTATGAGGTGACTGAATAAATCTACAAAATATTGGACTGGAGGGTGAATAGCTATTACCTTAGAGCTTTTCCTTATGCCAGTAGCCTTGGCCCCTTTCCTAGTGAGCTGCCTAACCTCCCTCTAACCCATTCAGTATCAGTTCTGATTTTCTTGAGGCTATAGCAGACCAAATAAATTATTTGGGGAATCACAGGCTTGCATTCCACAATGTGCCAGGTCAGTGCACTGAGCATCCTGACCTGCCACTCTCAGCTACTTGGACAGAACCCCCTCCCCTTGCCGTCCCCAGGCATGGCTATATCTAGAGGCTCAACAGATGTATCAGAGAGTGTCTATCTCTATTAAAATGGAGTTTGCACATGGTTTGCTTCAATGATTAAAAATGTAATCAATATAACCTGCTTCACAGGCTTGGAATGCAAACACCATCACATTTCTTTTATTTCTCCAATTAGTTACTTGAGCAATCTTTATTATTCAAAGATTTAAAGTTTCTCTTTTGAGGCTTTCCATCGAATAGAACTGTTGATGGCTCACTAGAAGGAAATGCACTTACTTCCCAATGCCAGGCAGATAAAAACAGAGTTGGATTCATCTACTAGCTGATAGTTTGGTTTGGTTGCTATCATTGTGCTCTAGTTCAGAACTCCCTGACTGGTGTGCTAGGGTAGTTGGGTCCCAGCAGGATGGGGCCAAGGCAGGCAGTAGAATTGATTATGATGGATTAGAAGTGAATGAGAGTGTGGGGGATGGGTCTATGGTGAGGTGGCCTATGTCTCCTCTGGCCAACTCTAGCCATGTGGAAGCCTGGGCTCTCCATTACTATACCAGAAGTGCACCTCTCAGCTAGTGTACTTCAGTTTGTTAGTTACCCAGGCAATAGTTCTGGTTACAGTTCCTATAACTTTTTTAAAAAATATTTATTTATTTATTTATTTATTTATTTATTTATTTATTTATTTTCTTGTTTCAGAACCTTTGTTTATTCACTCATTTTTATGGCTGGCTCAGCCTGCCCCGACGGCAGGGCTGGCGCAGCATGTGGTGCCGGGGATTGAACTGCGGTCCCTGAAGCCGCCCAAGTTTTCCCAAGCAGGCGCTTTAGACCACTGAGCCATCCTGCCCAGCCCCTTCTTCTTTTTTTTTAAAATTTTATTTATCTTTTTTTTTTTTTTTTTT
>PVJA010015859.1:0-44558 GCA_004027025.1 Myocastor coypus | reverse complement strand
GAGGAGGAGGAGGAGGAGGAGGAGGAAGAGGAGGAAGAGGAGGAAGAGGAGGAGGAGGAGGAGAAACTCCTATTTGTTTTAGTTTCAGAGATCAGTATGACGTGCAAGCATTCTGGGCCCCACTCTCACAGCTCAAGTTGACTGGCTATAAGGCCCTGTGGGCCCAGCTCTTATCAGGGACCTCAGTGCACATCGCCTACCTTCCTGCCCAGCCAACTGGAGTCCTTCAAGGTTAGTGAAGTTTAAAGGCCCCACATTATCCTCAATTCTCCTATGGAAATATGACAACCATTTTCCTACCACAAGAGGAAATCAAGTGAACACTGACGAAACAAGGCAGCTTTCCTTCCCTGCCCCAGGGGGCAGAAATCCCAAGGCGGGGGATCGTTGGCCAGTAGAACACAGCCTTCCCCATGCTGAAGGATGCTGCTCAAGCCCCTCGGGTTTCTTGCACAATAAAAACACACAGACATAAAAAAAAGAGGAGAAAAGATTTATAAATGATTTTTTAATTGAGAAATGCCTAAATTAAAGCTGAGGCTTCTCTTTAGAAAGCAAATAGAAGTTCATGATGTGCAGTTCGCAGCCACTTCACTGCTGATTTGATTTTATAACTACGTTTGTCCCGTCTTTCTCACTCTGATCTAGTTTATGTTATCTTACTATATTTTATGTATCTCTGGGCCACCTTAAATTCTTTTTGGAAGGAGTCTCAGCAGAAATGAATAGATTCATTAACTTAAATTGTATTTGAGAAACCATGCTATCTGATGCAGATGGTGGAATTACAGTCATTGTTGATATTTCTTGGATGCCTCGGGTTTCTTAAGCAAAAATATGAATGAGGACAGATGGTTGGTTGGCCCACCTGAGAGGACAAGGGGATCCATAAGAGCATTCGGTCTTTAAATTTTTTCTTCACTAGATTTAATATGAGCCTAATGTCAGAAAAAAGAAATGTCAAGGTAAGAGTGATATTTTTCTAATACTCCATCTCGTCTTTAATAACCTTTGAGTTGATCAATAGCTGAAACAGGTGTTTCCTTTTGTAGCCTGCTTTATTTTCCCTCAGCCAACTTTGCTGTAGGCTTTATCTGCTGTTTCCTGCCCTATCCCAGAACTTGGCTTGGCAGACATGACGCCGAGAAGAGAGTGGGTCCACTTGCCACCCACGGCATTCATCTTTAGATACACTTAGATCCGTATCATTCCGTGTTCAGGCTTTCAGACCATTCATCCAATGCGGTTGGATGGGTCTTTGATTTCCCAGTATTAGGAGCAACGTTTTTTGTACCAAAAAAATCACCCAAATATAATTAAATGTATCCAATTTTATAAGGACCTCTATTTATTTTATTCAGATCTTAAATGTGGAAGGCAGAAACTTGATTTCCTTTCCACAAGTTGGCTAGATTCCGGCGGTAGGAAAATAGATATTGTATTGCTGTGGGAGAAGATGAGGACAGTGTGGGGCCTTTATACATCACCAAGAAGTTCGGTGCTATGCAGTGAGGACCCAGATGAAAGCTGAGCCCACAGGGACCTAGAGCCAGCCCACCTGAGCTTTGAGAGCGATGCTTGTCACAGGCCACCTTGTCTCTGCCCAGGCCAGCTCTGGTCCTCAGGAAGGAAATGTGTAGCAGCATACTTTAAAATGCTCACTCAACGAGCCCCACCAGCATCAGTGGAATCTCCTAGAACTGATGTCTCTGATGAATTTCCTTTACAATCTAGGCACAAGTTAACTAGTAAGTCTGGGTCTCTCCACTTTCAGTGGCCTGGAAAACGCGGTACATCAGCATTCTTCACCCTGATCCTGCGCCTCTTGAATGACATCACTAAGTGGGCCAGGAACCCTTCCATTTCAGATCCCACCCTTGGTGATTTGTTTCCACGGCAAAATTTGGAGTTTATTGGCCATAACTGTGCTGGCTAATTGTGCCCAGAATTCATTGTGAACCCTTGCAGATTTTCCCTTCTCTACCTATGGCATCTCTACCAAACTGCGTCACCTTTTACAAAGACGAGTCAGAAATGGGGTATGAAATGATGGTGGTAGGAAGGCTGTGGAATCAAAGGGTCTGGGACAGTGTGTGGAGCCAGAGCAGACGGCGAGTAACAGAGACTGAGCTAGGGGCACTTTTCACCCCTTGCAACTTCCACGGCACCTCAGCCGCACACCAGCCTCCCCCTCTGCAGCCAACTGCCTGCAGCCTCCTCCTCCGCCCCTCTTCTGAGCCACCCAGCGCTGCTGCAGGCGCAGTCTCCTCCCTCTCTCTATACAGCTGCACATGGGGCATGAATATTTAAAGACCTCTGCCTAGCCCAGCCACAAACAGAGGACACGCTGTGGTTTTTGGTTCGCTCTCTCCACCGCAAGCTACTACTCCCTGCTGGAAACTGGGGAGCTATTTGTAATATATTCTGATTTTATTTTATTTTTATTTTTATTTCACTGAGCTCCAGTTCAAATAATTAAAGTTGCCACCAGGGAGGGGAGCCTTGCCGGGGCCGTTGAGTGCTTGCCTGCCACCAACCCTGCTCGAGTGCGCCTTTGCTTGGAGACACACTTCGATGTGTCTAGCATTGCAGCTGCTGGTAATAAAGAGGACAGGAGAGTGACAGGGGCCTTCTCCGCCCCTCCCCCTGCCTTTCACACATCCTAGAAGCTTGACTGTCTCAACAAGCCCCGTGTGGTTTGAAATTCTGTTTTATTTGAATAGCCTGTCTGTGACTAGAATAATTTAAGGCACGTTCTCAGGCCAGAACAAGGCACCAAGGGAAAAAGTGGGCTTCCCTCATTGTTCTTTCCCCTCCAAGGCATACAAGCAGCTTTTCTCCTGAGAGCTGTTGCAACGAGGGGGCCTCAGAAGTGGCTTGTGACCCACCAGTTTTCGTGACGGTTGGTTACCAGCTACTGGTTTTTTTCTAATGTATTTAATACAGGGTCCATAGGGTCTCACTACATAGATCGGGCTTGTAGTGATTGTCCTGTTTTCAGCCTCCCGAGTGCTGGGGTCACAGGTACACACCACCATGCCCAGTCTCAATTGCAGTCTCAGCAAGAAGGACCAGGGATGGAGCCAGTATGGCACGCCAGGGATTGGAGCTGGATGCTGTGTCTGCCTCAGTAAGCACTTCAGTCCACTGACCTATCTGGCAGGCCCTGGCTACTGATTTTCTTCCCTCACCAAAGCCAGGGCCAACCTTCTCTTCTCCTTACACACACACACACATACACACACATACTCACTCACACATACAGACATCCTAGAGGCCAGATAGGACCTTTCTGCCCTGACTCCAATCCCATGTGATAAAAAGAGCCAGCTCTGTTTAGCTGCTGGGAGTTGCCAAATTCAGGGCAGAAGATGTGTGGTGGGCTCCCCCAAGTCTACATTGGTGAGCAGGCCTCAGAGAAGGAGACTCACGCTGCATGTCATTAAAGTCAATAAACACGGCAGCCCTGAGCATCCTGTGAGGGAACAGCCTTGCACCTGAAGTTGCCTTCTGCGAGGCCCAGCAGGACTCAAATCCCTCTAAGGAGGAGTCTCCCATGGGGGCAGTGCCCAGAAGGCTAGAGACAGGGGAGCGTTTTAGCAAATTGCTCTCGGGTGGGTTTCCTGAGACTTTTCTGATTTCAGGAGATCATCCCTGGAAAAAGACCCTTCCTTTCCCTCCAGCTTTTCAGTGCGGCTCACAAGCAGGGGGAGGGGAGCGCTGGCTGTGTGGACCAGGCCTGGTGAAGACTCTCCCCCTTCCCTGCACACAGGCAAACAGGGCTTGTGGGATAGAAAAACAGAGGACAACTTTTCTGTTGTTTTTAAAGTTTACTAAACCAATGACAAATCCCCTGCAGAAAGTAAGAAAATGAGCAGCCAAGACCACACCCTCCACAAGGTGGGGCCGAGGGGTGGGCAGGAACATTTGATTCAGCCCACTGTAGGGAGCAGACGTTACAGGTCAGGGGCCTCTCTCCCCGTGAGCAGGGTCAGGCATGCAGGAGCACCCTGTCTCCACAGGCCAGGAAAGAAATGTACCCAAGACCCAAACCAACAAATGCAAGTCCAGACCAAACCCAAGCCTCATGACTCTGGGCTTTTTCCTAACATGCCATCCTGCTGGGTACATCATTCCTCCTCAGCTTAGAGGTTAGTGTGAACCCTAAGAACATCAGGGGTCAGGCTCACTGCTTGCTGCGGATGCTTCACTGCTGGGAATAAGATGGGGTGCAAGGAGGACACCTCTGCTCCATCCTGAATAGCCCGGCAATAGCAGAGATAGGGGTATTGCCCAGCTCAGTGAGTGGGGCCCAGGAAAGTGGCAGATGGGCCCCAGTGGCCTTTGTCTGCCATCCCCAACAGCTCCTTGCCCTTCCTTGCATGAGGGCAGAGAGCACCCTCTTCCAATCCAGAAGTCCCTATATGTTATGCCCTCCCCTACCTTGGCAGTGCACAGAGAACAGTAGCTGCTTACCTCAACCCACTGTGTTGCCGCAAGGCCTTCTGGGACCCCTTAACAGTCAATGGTGCTGTCATTCTCTTTCAAGTAAAAGATACAGACTTACGGAAGGAGCCCTCAATCCTGAACAGTGGACCACATGCATCGAAGGGTCCTTAAGATGCAAGAGCACCTCTGCTTCCTCCAGGGGAACCCTGGTGGATGGGAGAGCTGCTGTAAAGGAGAAGTCCCTAACCTCCAAGAAGGAGAGGAACCCTAGCTCAAGGAAACCAAGGCAAGGAGATAGTCTCCCAAGACAGCTTAGAGCAGCACATCAGAAGCCTAACTATTCTGTTAAAAATTCCTTGCTTAAGGCCTGAAGAGATAGCTCAGCCATCTAAGTGCCAGCCTGGAAAGTGCAAGGACCTGGGTATGATCTCTTCCTTGCTGGCCTTGAAACCCCCGGCGCACTGTGCCAGCCACCAGAACCAGGCATGATGGTGCACACTTATAATCCCAGCACTGGTGAGGCTGAGACAGAAGGATCTATGAGTCCGAACTGCATAGCAAGACCTTGTACCAAATAAATAAATTAATAAAAGATTTTTTTAAAAAATCTTTCATTTAGGGGACCACCCACTTGGGGCCCCCTCCTGACTCTCTCAGACAGGAGCTTTCTTTTCTTCAATAAGTATGTTCTGCTCATAAATAAATCCTTTGTTTAACTTTAAACACTTTGTCCCCTGCCCACAAATACCCTATGAGCAAATAATGTCTTCCCTATCCATTGACATTAAAATCAATGTCAAGTCTATATTTTGTTTCAAGACATGCCTGTCTATTTCCATTCAAAAATGTAGTTCATTACTTAATATTGAGTAGTTAACACTCTAGGAAGATATACTCTGTTGGTCTGATGGCCTTGAGGACCCTCAAGAAGACCTGTGAGGTAAATTGATCCCAGTTCAAGCCTAGAGGAAGCACCATAGCCCACAGCACATCTTGTGAAATCATAAGGTCTCTTCACCTTGAGTGATCCCTCACCCCTCCTCATGACCAGTCAGTAGATGCTACATCTATGTAATCTCCTCTGAAGCCAGTCTTAGTGATGGCTACCTCTTCCCTGACCTCTGACACTGACAGCACATCTGATAGCCCTGGGTGACCTTGGCTCTGATAACTGCCAACACACCCAGTAATGGGGACCATAATCTCAGAAAATCTTTAACCAGAGCCTAAGTAGGTAACACTTTGCATTGGAGAGTAGGGGGAGAGGTCAGAAGCAGTTCTTGAGGCATTTTCCAAATGACTTTTCTTGAAGACTCACTGTATGAGCTTGGGGTTTGGGGTCCCCTTATGGCTCCAATGCAAATATCCTTATGCCTGTGACAACATCCTGGGGATAAGAATCTCCTACATGTAAAGGATTACAGAGACTTGCCACCTGCCCACAAATGCCCTGAGAGTAAATGATGTCTTCCTCATCCTACAGATGAGGAGCCTGAGCCAGTCCAACATACAGTACAGCTGGCTTGGAGGAAGGGCAACCATGTAGTCTAAGAGAGTTAAGAGCAAGGAAAGAAGGACCAGAAGGGCTGTAGCAGGGCGTGAATTAGCAAGTTCTGGTCTCAGACCTACCATGTGGCCAGTGGCCATTTCAGGAAAGAGATCAAAAGAATTTGGTATTTCTCTGGAGTGCTTACTCAAAAGAAAAGAAAACTTATTTCCAGAATGAACGGTTCTGACCTTCAGATTACTTAAAAATTCCTCAGCTACATTACATAAAAAGCAAGCCAAAAGTCTTCATTAGCGCCTCAACACTCTCTGAAGTCTTTTCACCATAAGAGAAAGAAATCTTCTCTTTGGGTTGAGGCAAGCGACCCGTAGTATCCAGGAAGCCAACTCCAGATGTGTCTTTAAAATATTGATTCCATAGTATAAGACTGACACTGTGCTAAGCACTCCCCCTTCATTTTCTATTAAGAAAACAAGCTTGTGGGTAAGCCCCATTTCCTAACTCAAACATCAGTCCCTAAAGAGCTGGATGTCTTGCCCAAGGTCAGTCCCAGGAAGGGGCACAGCCATAACTGAAACCAGATCTGTCCAAACCTTTGAGTCACACAGCTCCAAAACCCAATCCCTAACCTCCATAACCACTCAGAGGTCACCAGACTAGACTTAGGCACCTGAGTTTAACACCCAGCTGTGCCTGTTTACCAGCCATCTGATGTCAAGCAAGCCACACCTACCGATTAGGAATAAATAATCGCTGTTTTGATCGCTGAGTGATGCCGTTACCAGCATCAAATGAAAATATGAAAACTCTTTGTGAGCTCTACGGTGCTTTATGAATGGCAGAAATTGTTATCATGACTCTTCCTGCCTTACTCAGGCACAAGGAAGTCACTGCTACCGACGCCGTGTGTTCTTACTTCGCCTCTATCAGCAGTGCGTGGGCAGGTCACGAGCGTTATTTTTCTAGCAGTAGCACCAGGACA
Source organism: Myocastor coypus (assembly GCA_004027025.1). Taxonomy (NCBI): domain Eukaryota; kingdom Metazoa; phylum Chordata; class Mammalia; order Rodentia; family Myocastoridae; genus Myocastor; species Myocastor coypus. The sequence goes on along the minus strand of PVJA010015859.1, from coordinate 37,620 downwards.
CCGTGCCCAATAAACCCACTTAATCAATAATTAATTAATTAATTGCACAGCTCCTCAAGGACAGGAGCCAGCAAGAAGACTCCTTGTTGACTCTCAAGGATCTGATGAATGTGGTCCTACTGAGATTTCGGGGCCAACATAATTCTTACCTCAGCATCTAGAGCCGGGTGGCCCCGGGGGCCTAGCGTTCTCATGCCTCATACTGTGATGCGGTTGCCTCTGCCAGAGTACATGCTAATGGGCTGAAGTAATCAACGGCAATTGTAACTGCGGTGGGACATAATTAATTTAATACCTTTGAGTCATTCAAAATTAATACCTCCCCTATTACATGAGGAAACTGAGACTTAGGAAGAATTACTGCAAAGGCTCAGGGGTGTGAGTAAAATCTTCCTCAGCCCTTGGAACAGGCTTGGGTCCCGTTCAAAAGCAGCATGTTATTCATGACCCTCGTGGCTTCCACCGACGGCGATTAAAACACATCCCTGTGGCCTCTGTCCAGAGGAACACTGGGTCCTCCACTGATTAATCTGATTAAAGCCCTGCCACAGATCTCCAAGTAGAGTACTACTGGGTCCCTTTGACAGATGAAGACACTGAGTTCTGAGATATTCTGCAATAAAGGAAAACCAGATCCCTCCTTCTGACCCAAAAGCCCATGCTCCACCAACAGCATACATCACCTTATCCCTCAGAAGATTCCAGCTGCTCTCAGCCTCTTAAATTTATTTATTTTACATCTTAGTCCCTAAATTTATATGCTGAGGCGAGAGATCTCAGCCTTCTCCAAGGTGGATGAAGAATCAGCACTCTGAAGAAAACATCAGAATATTTCCTCACTATCTTTTTAAATGCAGAATTATATTTCATGGCTATATTCATTGTAGGATATTAGGAAAATACAGTAAATTATGAACAAAACGGTGAAACTGACAACAACCCTACCCTCCAAAGATAACCCCTACTACAGGCTGGCACATTTTCTTCTAGATAAGTACATACCGAGTTGAGTATAGCCATAGATAAAAGTTTGCATAAATTTGGTACCACACCATGAAGGTGTTTATGCCTTCTCTCTTTACTTAATTTTATAATTTGCATATCAGTGTTATTCCTAATAAGCATGTTTCAATAGTTGCATGTCCTAAATTTATTTTATGGTTTGTTCTAGTTTTCAAAACTCATTGGTGTTCATTATAAAAATTGTGAGAAAGAAAAGATCCAATAAAAGAAAAGGATATCTTACCTATGGCCTCATTATGTCACCAGGCAAGCATCATAAAGTTGTTTTTTTTTTTTTTTCACATGCAAACTTCAAATTTGCCTCTATGTTTTTAAAAGGGGTAGTTATATGGATTTCCCAGCTAGGGCTTCAATGTGATGTCTGAGAAAGACATAAGGTGGCATCTTCAGGAAAGTCTTTTTAAAATGTCTCCAGCATGACCAGACAGCTAGCATTGCAAGTATTTGCCAAGTATCACATTATATGTGCTTGTTATCAAAAATAATCTGCATCTGGCCAGCTTCTTGCTGTGTTGAGTTGATTTTTCATTAGACTATTTATAGCGACAGAGTTGGTGTTTATTTTTTCCAACTGAATTAGAAAATGGTGAGCAAAAACATTGGATTTTGCAGGAAGTCAATATTCTCAGCTGAAGTTAATGAGATACCACATCGAAATCAGAAAACTCTTACAATTGTAAGCTCACACCCAGAGCACAGCTCTGTGGCCTCATAGGTCAGGGAGGATCTGCCACCCTCAAGAGCTTGCTATGATGTCCTTGATAGCAGTTCTAATACTGATCATCCAGTACCTGCTGGCCTCAGTGTGAGAAGCACCCTGGACACCTGTCCCCTCTCCACCTCAAACGAGCTTGTATTTGTGCATCTCTGTTTGCTAAAAGCTGTTCCTCTTTATTGATGTGAAATTCACACTGGAGCATCCATCCATCCTTAGTTTTGTCTCTGCTATTGCAACTCCTGAAGCTCTTTAGAAATTAGAAGAAAGGCAGCTAACCCCTCGCCAGCATGTCCTACATTTGGGGGTGTTGTATGCAACATGAACATTGATTTGGCAGCATTGATTCTCTTTTCAGTCCACATCTTATTATGGTATTTTCTTATGGGCTCAAGAGATTGATCTGAAGCTGCCATGAGGTACGCATAGCAAACACAGAGCATATTCTAGACATAAAACTGCAGTAATTACCTCTGGAGGAGGAAAGGACCATGAGAGAAATAATAGCATTAGTCCGGGCCACAATGCGGCTCCTGCTTTACATACAGGACTTTAATTAATAAAATGACAAACACTGGTACCACATAATTGGAAAGTCTATCAAGCCCCACCAAGAGGCAGGAAAAAAGGCCCTTGTGAAAGGGCCAGCTGGAGCCAGGAGATATAATTGCTGGTGGCAGGGTCCTGGTGCTGCCTCTTCTCACTTCTCTCACTTGCTGTCTGCATATAAAAGAGTTTATTAAAACCTGCTACTCATAACCTATATCTACTAAGATGTGTCCAGAAGAATCAAAAATTGCATTGCTGCAAGCTCCAACAAGTATGATTTCCCACAAATATGATTTCAGATTTTCAGAAATCCCTCACAGTTGTGTGAGTACACACACATACACACAAACATACACAACTGCTAATTGTGTAGCAGAGGCAATGGATATAAATGGCTTAAAACCTGCCATCTCCCTAAACCTTCCAACATGAAAGTGTTTTTCAGATAAGGTCTTCTTAAAATGTAAGTTCTGATTTAGTAACACTGGACAGGGGCCCAGGCCCTGTGTTTCTGGTAAGCTCCTCTGGGGAAAGCCAATGCTGCTGAGCCCCAGAACACATTTTGACAACAAGGCTCTAGAAAATTTTCACAACATACCCCAACATTTTAAGAGCTATCAAACTAGGTGGCATGTGTGCCAGACTGCAGATAGAGTGGACAGAACACAAAACGTAGTTTGGACCCCAGGCCTGTAGCATGTCGGTCGCTTTAAGCCTTGGGTTCTTGCTCTGAAAATGGGAGTGTGACATCTACATGCAGAGATGTCATGGGGATTATAAAATGGAATCATGTAAGTGCTCAGTGCAACTTGGTGGCTCTCAATTGCCGGTTAACAGATGACTTCATACCCATGACTTCATATCATATCCCATATTCCACCCCGCTGGAAATAAGCATAAGGTCACATTCCCAGAGTATTCTATGCCTCCTCTGAGTATGACCTGGCTGTTATGGTTAGTCTGGGTGTCCTTCACATAGGTATCTTCCATCTAGGACTGGAAGGATAAAAGGGAAGTCTTTCAAAAGAACTTGGACCTGCTGTCTACTTGAGGATCTATTTTCTGTGCCCTTAGACACAAATAATTAACAGGGAAGTCAGTAACACTTCCCTTATGTCATCTAGTTCTTATAACCAAGAAACCAGTGAGAACCTTACCCTTTGGTCCAACAAGAGAGTTCTGGCTCAGGTTACTCTTTCCCCTTCAGCTCCAAAGTCTCTCATTGTATGTGTCATTCTCCATCCTGCCTGGAGCTGATGGGACAGCCCCGTTTGAAAGAATCTCCCTCTCTATGGCTTGCTGATGATGGACACATTTTAAGCCACATTTTAGTGATTATGAATGCCTTTGTACTCAAAGCCTAAGATGAAAATGAATTCCTCACTGAGATAGCTGTTTATTTCCTGCACTAAGTAGCCCCAGTACCCCAGTGGTCTCAACCCAGCCTGAAATGGACTTTGACTGTGAAGCACAAACTTGCGGTTCTGCTGCAGTGAACAATCCAGGAAACCAGGAAGGTTCTATGAAATAAGCACTGACCCTGAGGTAGAAGTTGAGTTATAACGCTGCCTAGGTAAGGCCCTGAGGCCATGGCTTCTGATTCTGTGGGTCTGAGGCCAGGCCAGAAACTCTGCATTCCTAATAAGCTCCCAGATAACACTGAAGGCATGCATTTGACCTAACTCTAAGCTGCAGGGTACTCGCTGCCTCATAGAGGCACAAGCTGGAAGTCACTGGGGAGAAGTGGACCAGGAAAGACGACAGGTTCTAGATTGCTTGTGTGTCGTACAATAACATCTGCCTTGCATACCTCCCTACTACACACTCAGGAGATGAACAAAACTCACAACCTCAACACACATTCATTAGCCTCTTTCTCCCTGAAGGTTGCCAATATGATCCCAACCCTTTTGTGTCTCTTTCTGGAAGTAGATCTTGTAGATACTCAGTACACACTTCGGCTTGTGTCTGTACCATGTATGTTTTCTGCTATCAGTATACATGGTGGCATTATAAGGTGAAAGGAAAATTGTTACATGTTTTTACTTACCCAAAGCTCTCAACAGTTAAGCAAGTGACTATTTTGATCTCGTTCCTGTCTCTCTCAGATGCTGTGTCTTATGTCTTTTGTCTTTTGTCTTATTTCACCTTGTGCTACACTGTGCACACTTGTAGTCATTCATTTAAATTCTGAAAATCTGACTTCCTGGCCAGGTAATAAGCTCCATGGGGACAAGGAGAATCCACATAGTATATAGTGTTCAGTAAGTACAAAGTGTCTCTGAGAACCTTCTCAGGGAGCCAAGGATGCCACAGCCTTAGTACCATTTCTTGGTGGCCAACCGAGCATCCATTTGTTTTTCTTTCTCTTCTTCCTCTCTCCCTCTATCCCTCTCTATTTCTCCAAACTTCCCTTATTCCCCCTTCTCATGCGCTCTCTCCTTCCCTCTTGCTTATTGGCCTAAAGAATGTGCATGAAGATGGTTCAGCACTCTGGTGGCCCATGGTCCCAACACAGATACCATAGCTATGTCCCACTGACAGGATCATGCCATCCACAAATTGTATCTCAAACTGAAAATTTCCTAAGGGTAGCTGAGAATTGGATGGTTTAGAATATAGCCAGGTGGCTGGAAAGTGAAGGCTCCCCTCCCCTTTGATAAAACCTGGCTCCCAGAATGCAGGAAAGTACAAATGAGCCTCACAGGATGGCAAGTTGATTTACTGTCCTTGGGAGGGAGCTCTGCTAAAGACAGAAGCAACTGCCAATGTACGTGTAGCTTTTTATTCTTCCTGACATTGATCAACCATACCATGTGCCTTCGCTTGACAGCTACTGGATGCAAAATAAACAAGACAGCCCTGCCTTGAAGGACCTTGTGGCCCAAGGGCAATGAGGGCAGGGAGGGGAGTAGGCAGCAGGACTGCACCCCATGAGGGCCCAGGAGCTTCAGTCATAGGACCTCAGAAGAAGAGAAAGTCATTCTTGTAAGGAATGACAAGATGAGGATTCCTGGAAAGGAAACAGATTTCCTCTTGTCTAAGTGGAGAGAAGGAAAGAGCAAGTCGAGAAAACAGAAGAGGCGCAGCCACAGAAAATGCACAGCAGAAAAATGCATGACAGGCATAAACATTGGAGTGGAGGAGGCAGAAAACCGCTCCCAGTGGGACTCTCCTCAGTGGGCCACTGGGTAAAAGCTCTGCGGGTGCCACTGCTTATCCAGCCACTCCACGGCGATGCAGGTAGTTTTCTACTGGATTAGGTAGTCATCCAATGTTCAACCAGTCCAAACTTCAACCTCTAAAGTCATGGTTTCTCTTTCTTCCTGTCCCTACCATAGTCAGCTGCTTGCAGGTGGACAGCCTGAAATCAGGTCAGTGGTTTCTCTGTTTACCAGCCTCTCCTCCTCTCTGTCATCTTGCTGACCTCTGACCTTCAGGACTGCAGGTACAGGAACTGAGAGAAGGAAATGAAGCTAGAACAGTCGTGCTTGACTGGGACTGTTGTGATGTGGTATTAGTGTCTTCTGGTTTGTGTCTTACTGCTCCTCACAGGACGCTTCTGTGGTTCCTTTTCAGATCAGCCTTTCTCCCCGCCACCTCCATGGCGGCTGGGAGTCTTTCCTGTTGACTAGAGCCTTTATATGTCCTTGACAGGTAGTCGCTTCCTTTTCCTTCCACCTGCAGGCTTCTCCTGACACCAGTGTTCCTTTCTGCTGTGATTTGCTTACTCTCCACACAACCTTCCTGGACAGGATCTAAAATGAGCCCTGTGTGCCCTTGTTGTGGTTTATCTCTAGCTGTCCCCACAAAGCCTCATGCAGTCATTAGGGAAGGCTTATAGGATTAGCAATTAATTCACGATCCAAGGCTGGGATTATGGGAATGAGTACTACACCTGCCCTGGGGTGGACAGCCGAATACAATATAAGGAAGGAGGAGAGGCCTGCTAGCTGCAACAGCCACTGCTCCTCCCTTTCTTCTTTGCCTTTTTCTACCACCAAGAATGGCTGATCTCTTCTACGTGTCACTCTGCCTTGGAGCCAGCCAAGTATGGACTGAAAACTCTACTAACCGTGAGCTAAATAAACCACTCCTTCCTTGATTTTGGATGTTGGGTATATTGTCCCAGTAGCAGAAGAAAAGTACCCCCAGACAAACTGCCCCCAGACCGTTTGCCATACCACGTATTTCTTTGTCCCAGCACCCAGTACTACCACCTCGCAGGTTTCACTGCCACAGCAGCTAACCAACCCCTAATTCAAACTTCAGATTGTCCAGGTAGGAGAGAGACACACATTCACTATGCACCCCAAACTGCAAGAGGTAAGTGTCAAGTGCTCCATGAGGTGCCATAAAACCATTGTCCTTGACTTGGGATGAAGGGAGGACCCTCTCTTCACCTGCCTTCTTAGTAGGAGAGTGAGACAGAACTCATGATTTGCTAAGAGCATGTTGCCACACTTCTTTGTCAAACAACCAGCTTTTTATGTCCAAAGTACAGAAGAGTTTGTGAGCTGTGTAACCTGTGTTCCCACACTTGTCTCAGAAGTCCTGCATCTTTGCATTCTGATCCTTCCTGTTAAAGCATGCTATGTGCCGTCTCAGTGCTCCAGCCAAAACTGCTTTTTAACTTGTTGTTACATTATTTATTGCCTCACTTAATGCTCACTATAACCTTATAAAATAGATTACATTATTCCTATCTTAGACAACAGGAATTGAGCTTTAAAATGATTAAATACCTTGACCAAAGTGGCAAAAAAAAAAAAAAAAAATTGGTTCTGAATCCAGGTTGCTCTAATTCTAGATTACTTATACCATGCTAGAATGAAAGATTCATATGACTTTGTTTAAGCGCCCAGTAGGTATTCAATGAATGACTAAAATCATATCTCCTTAGATTATACAGAATGTTATTGTCTTGATATTTCAATAAGGAATGGAAAACTATTGGAAGTTGCTGAGCTCTGAGTCACAGGTAACAGTGATAAATAAGAAAATGTGACTAAGAAACACAAAAGAACTCAAAAGCAACAAGAATGAAAGGGAGGGGCACTTTAGAAAACCATGGTCAGAGTTGGAAGATAAATTATAAAGGACCTAGAGAGATTTACCTTATTAAAGTAATGAGGACATAAAGGTAGAATCCAGGTTGAAAGAATTTAGAGAGGAGAGGCCACAAGGAAATGGAAGCAGCAGTTACATACATTGCAGTGGTCCAAGATCTCAGCTTCTGAGTGGAGACAGAAATGAAAGCAAGCCTGAGGGGTTAACGGAATTAAGTGAAGGGTGTTTTCCTGAATGGGTGGCGTCTGATCTTTTTTATACATGAGAAAGTAGAGCCAGAAGATAGAGGCTGAAGCCGCTGAAGGAAAGAGGGCAAGGATGGAAAAGCAAGGGCCAGGGGAGGTGAGAAGGCCATGAGATGACAGAAGAGAAAAATAAAGGATGCAGCTTCCTAAAGAACAGAAAGCAGAGAAGGGGTAAGTAGACACAAAGGAGAGACGAAGAGATAGCTATTCACAGAAAGCATAACTTTCTCTCAGTACAATGGAAATCCAATTAATAGATCAGGATTTGGGACAAACAGTTGTAAGCAGCAGTGTTGGAGGGAGCATTTGAACATAGATGTGTGACCAGAAGGCAAATGTGGAAACCCATAGAGGATTACTACATAACCAGTCATCCAGGCCACAGGGGTTCAATGGTCTGTACTTATAAATGCCCAAATCCACAATGTCCTTTGGCCAAAGAGCAAGAAGAGAGAAAGCATACGTCAGGTGTGAGCCCAAGCAGGGCATATCACATGGCATGGCATGATGGGTGAGAGAAATTAAAGTTACCAAGGTAAGATTAAAATTTCTAATCATGGAATCCAGATGACAAGAAAGCCTAGTGTCCTCCTTCCAGTTGTTTTAGAAGATTTCAAAGGTAGGCAAGGGGAGCTGGGAAAAGTACAATGAAGAGGCTGCAGCTATAGACCAGGCTGCCTAAGTAGATCAGTCTGGAGGGGCTCTACTCTAACACATAGGTACACATCTAGGCAGATTTCCTTTGTGGTACTTAACCCTTTAATTAAGTTGTAAGGGACTATGAGTTAGGAACTAAGAAACAAAAGAGTGGCCATGTACAGAAGTGGGTCTTCAAGGTATGAGAGCTGGAGAACACGGGTGCTTAGCTGATAGGAACCCCAGCTCTATCCTTCCTATAATGTCATTTTTATTTAAAGACAATAGGATATTTTGAGCAATGACATGACATAATTGCCTTAAGTTTTAAGTACTGTTTATAGATCATTCCTATCAAATATACAACCTCTTATTTGAAACAAAATGATTGGAGCCTTTGTTTATAGCACTGCTTCTGAACACAATTGTATTTAACCTTCCTTTGAAAGATTATTAGTTACAGTTCCTTCTCAAATATCAAGGGAACAATGCCATAGAAACCATTAATAAAAACATAATGAAAATATGATGGTAGTTTCCTGTTGCCCTCCTATTTCTCCTATTTTCTTAGACAACAGGAATTGAGCTTTAAAATGATTAAATACCTTGACCAAAGTGGCAAAAAAAATTGGTTCTGAATCCAGGTTGCTCTAATTCTAAATTACTTATACCATGCTAGAATGAAAGATTCATATGACTTTGTTTAAGTGCCAAAGCAAAGTAAAAGATCTTGAGAAGCAGTTTTCTGTTGGACCTTTGCCTACCGAGTCACAGGGCCGCCAGTTACCGAGCACATGGCACCGAACAAATAAGATATTCCGAGCCTTTGGGAAGGAATAAAAATCATTATACCTAAATCTCTAAGAGAAAATGGAGTAAAATAATCACTTGCATAAAGTCACAATGTCAACTGGGGCTACAGACAAAAAAAATCTCTGTCTACTATCTAGGAAATTCATTGAAAACTCCTCTTATCTACCTCTGAGGTAGATTCTTGAGAGATATTGGGTACTATCAACCTGAACAAAGCCCTAGAATTGCTCCTTGCCCATCTCTGGCCAGCTCCTTGAACTTTAATGAAAGCCACTGGGAGAAAATGAATGAGATCGGATGGTGCCCCGCCACTCTGGACCAACCTCAGCTAAGCCCTGAGCAAAATCCTTCAGGCATCCGTTGATAATTTCAGGAAGGAGATCTAAGGCTTCTTTTCAATTTTAACACCTTGTCCTCTGGCTGTCCTCTCCTTCACAGCTCAGAATGTCCTGGCTCATCCATGGAGTCTTAAGAGGCAATGTGTCCTTGGTGCTGATGGAGAACAAAACCGGAAAGGAGCAAAGCAGGATGGTCTGGCACGTGGCCGCCAATGAGGGCTTGAGCTTGTGGCAGTGGACAGTGCTGCCTCTCCTCAATGTGTCCGACAGGTGAGCCTCTACCTGTTCCCTCTTCTCCCCTTTTCCACCAGCCACGTGCTGAACCAGGTCATGTCTTCCTTCCTCTTGTGCCCTTGACAGTGGATGGCAAGGCTTTTCAGTAACACAAAGAGCCTGCTGCATCACACGTGCCATAGGCTCTCCACCGCTACCATGGATAGGTGTACACACACATGCACACATATGCACACACACATGGGCATGCACGCTGTCACTGAGAGCACAACGTTCTCCAAGGGATCTTGGTGTTCATGAGCACTCAGCTTCTCCCCTCTGCCCTGGCTTGCTTGGCTGCCTACAGTATTAGTAGGGAGAACTAAAATGGGGTAACTCACATTGCTCCCCAATAATAATCAGGCTTTATATGTATATAGCATTTTCTCTCATTTGATGGATTTTTGCCTTACTTTCCCCACTTGACATTGTTTTTCCCTGCATTTTGTTTTTACCTGTGCATTAGTTTCCTTTGAGATAAGTACAGGAGGTATTATCATTGGTTGTCCATCCCTGTACTATTACAAGAGAAAATCAAAAAGTAAGATGGCTGCCCATAGGCACCACAATCAGAACTAATGCCCAGGCATGACTCTGTTCATTCCTCTGACAGGTCAGGCCCTGAGACAGGCTGATAAAGAAAAGTGGCAAGTTCTTCAATAAAGTGAACTCCTACAGAGACCCTGGCTCCTATTTGGATTATATCACTAGTGACCTCTGTAACCTTGAATAAGATCCTTATTTCCTTGAGCTTGTTTCCTCATCCTTAAACAGAGAGGATTGCGCTAGAAAATCATTAACTCTGCGAGCTCTGAAATGGAAGAGTAACCTGTGGAGCTCAGCTGCTACTTGTCTCCCCACAATGGCACTATTCTGCCACCTGCAGTCTGCCGGCAGCAACCAAGGCCTGGCACGGCAGCACTTGAGATGCTCTGCTATGTATGTTAGAGAGATGGTGGGTGCTGGGCTGTTCCAGACCGAAAAAGGAGTCATTTCAATAAAGGGCCAATCAGAGAAATGAACCAATCAGGAAACCCCTCTTTCACAGGCTAAACATAAACCCAATAGTCCTGGATAGCTTCTGCATTAGCTTCCTCAAGCAAAATATTGTCCTGGTGGATCTACCTTTGAAAGATGAGGATCTAGGGCTGGAGAGAAGAGGACGGTGGCTCCAGTTGGCATACAACTTTGTGAATGTGATTCCAGGCTTGAAACTTTCCCTACACTTCAGAGTCGGCCGTCTGCCAGAGCTTGTAACACAAGCTCTGCTTTCATAGGAAAGAGGCACTGTGCTTACTGAATGCCGGCTTACTCACTCCTTCAGATCACTATGGGTTAAAGATCAAAGCCTGGGCTGGGGACATAGCGCAGCAGCATAAGCACCTGCCTAGCAAGCATGAGGTCCCAAGTTCAATCACTAGTACTGAAAAATAAATAAATAAAGATCAAAGCCCATGCACATTCTGAGACTGAGTGGCCCCAGGACAAATGGATTTAATTAAAGTGGAAGGAGAGGGAAAGTGGACGCTACCCACCAGAGAGTAGTGTTTTGCTCTTTGGGATCAGGAGGGCTGTGCACAGGGGAGGCAGGAAATGAAGATGCTGCCTCCCTCCTGGGAGATGCAAAATTAATTCAAATGAATCAAATTTTTTTTTCTTTTCTACCCTGCAAGTCCTCTCTTTCACACCCACTCTAGTAGGAAGTTGACTGTGTTCACTCTCATTGGCTACAGTTTCATGTAAAGAATTCTTTGTTCTCAGCCTCCCTGTTACCAGATTGACATGTTCAATATTGGTATTGAAGCCAAACTCTCCAGTGGGGATTCAGACAAAGGCCAGCTTGATTTGATGATGCTTCCTGACCCAATAAGTGTGCAACTGTAGAAAACAAAAGAGCCTCTATCCCCAGGGAACCACTGGCATACTCTGTGGCTATGAGTGGCCCTCTCAGAATGAGAGGTAATGCAGGGGACAGGGAGGTGAGAAGCAAGTGGAACTGCAGGAGCAATAGGGACAGAAGTTTTCCCTTGCTATACTCAAGCTGATCTATAAATATGACTGGCCTATAAAAATTGATACACTGTGGATGACAGTGCATAGGCTTTAGCATCAGCTCATCACAAATTTAAAAACTGGCTCATCCCACTTATTAACCTCTCTACACCTCAGGAAGTCTGGGGTTTTCAAGACGCCTTCCAGACTCTTTACTAAACCCTTTACTTAAGTCCATGTGTGCCCTGTCCACCCCTTCCATTCTTCTTCAGAACAGTGACTAGTGTTTCAGATTATTCATGTAACTTTCAGGGACTGTGACAAGTATCTGCAGCCCAGGAACTCTTAAGGACTAACGTCTAAGCCCTGATAAAACTGCCTTTTAAAACATTGTAACGGACATTAGAAACCTGGAAGCAAAAGTGATAACGATAATCACACCATTTTACAAGATTGATAAGAGAGTAAACAAAATGATGTTCAAAACATTCTGTGCATTGTCGCTATCAATCAATTTTAGTCCTTGCATCCCTCATCCTCAGGCATCGGTGCGTGGCTTCATCATTAACTCATCAAAAAAATAACACAAATCACAACCACTGCTCTTCCAAGCCAAGTCATGTTCTATAAAGCGAAAATAATGTTAGTTTTCTCTTACTTTTCGGGAAATAAAGTCCTTGGTGAGCTTCATTCCATACACTAAAGCATAATCAAGCCAGGCGTGGTGGCGCACGCCTGTAATCCCAGCACTTGGGAGGCTGAGGCAGGAGGATCAGTGTGAGTTTGAGACCAGCCTGGGCTACAAAAGTGAGCGCAGGACCAGCCTCAACTGCATAGCGAGACCCTGTCTCAAAAAGACAAAAAAAAAAAAAAAAAAAAAGCATAATCAGTAGTGACTACTTAAAACAATTATAGTATAATTATGATAACGTGTCCCCATGCAATGGGGAATTTCTTGTTTTCTAACTTATCTAATGCCTTAGATAAGTTTTGGGTGGTTAATTTTGTAATAACAACCAGCCATTCAACCCTAAGATAAAGATGGACTTCATAGGAATTCATTGTTATCTCACAAAGAGGAATCATAGTGGAAGAAAAGCTAGAGGTATATTCTTCTCTCTTCCTTCTGGAAGAATGAGCTCTATCTTCTTGGATTCCTTAAGAAAACAATGGCAGAAAGTAGATTAAGAAAATCAGTAATAGAAAGAGGAAAGTAGAACAAACAAACAAAGCCCACTGGCTTCCTTTCACCTCTCAGATGGCTCTTGGCTTCCTCTATTCAGCACCCACCTTGTGGACAGCTCCTCTCCTGTATCCTGAAAGTGACAGAGAATTTATCTCTGGTCTCTTCCAAATCACCTCTACTCCCAGATTCCCCAGCTATCATTATAACATTTTTAAAGGCAGTTTCACCAGAACTTTAAGTCACTCATAAGAGCTCCTGGGTTGCAGACACTAGTCATAGCCCATGGGCAATACATGAATAATCTTTTGAAACACATTTTTCTGAATCCCTGTCATGTCAGGGTAACCTCTAAGCTCTATAGGAAGGGTTCTGCTTAGGCCCATGCAGGATCTTCTAGCCCTTACTTCACCAGCACATTCTTAGGATGGTCTCCTTCTCCCACTCCACCCAGAGCTTCTTTCCACTCTGCTGTACTGTACTAAAAATTCTTGCCTTCAGGCTTTTACACCTGCCACTCTCTCCACTTTAATATCTTCTTTGCCCTTCTTTATTTCCAAATAGCAAGCACTCTTACTTCACTTTTTGCAAAAGTCTCCCCAAGTTCCAAGACTACTATGCACTTAGGGTGTCTCCTTATGGTTTCTGAGGCATTATGCATCACTGCCTTCTAAACCTGTTGCCATGCCTAACACATAGCACCCCCAAATCTATCCCCATTGGTAACGTGATATACTGAGGGAAATCTTGATCAAGCAGCACTGTGTGTATGCCTAATCTTTTTAGTTGTTATAGGAAAATACACATTGCCATTATGCCCCCTTGGAATACTCTCCCTTGCATCAAACACACTTACTCTGCAGATCTTGTCACATTCTGAAGCAGTCCGGGAAGAGCTCTTTCATAAACATCTTAGCAAAGTATGATAAAAACAATGATACATGCTGCTGCCAAGTGCCATCCAGTGGAAAGGCCAGCTCACAGAAGCACTGCAGTACGTCCTCTTCCATCCTGTTCACAGATCTGGCCTATGTGACTCTGGTTCTTTCTCAAAGTGGTCAAAAATGACCATAGATAGTAAACTGTTTTGAATCAGTTCAGGACATCAAAGCAGCCATAGCATTACTAATGATACTTATGAAAGAGGACTTCTAGAACTGCTTCGAGAAATGATGAGGACAATGGAATAAGTATCAATAAGTTCAAAGCAACAAGGGTTACTTTTACTGTAATCATTTTTTAATTCAAAAATCCACCATGTTCTGTGATCATCCCTCATTTACTTCTAAATTCCAAATGAATAAAAAGAGAATTTCACTTGATGGAATCTATACAACATTCTTCATCTGTTTAACCTGTGTCTAACCAAAGATATAAAATCACTTTATATTTATACTACACAACATTCTGTATAATCAAAGCAATACCTGTGTCCCATCAGAGAAACCAAAACAATATTTATTACTCTGGTGGTGAAGAATCCACTATAGGGACTTCCATGGTAGCTATTCTTTGTGTCTGGTCACTTTATTAAAAAAGATTTTGCTCTTAGTTGTGCACCCTGTTCCCTGTAAATAGAGAGCTAGAACTGAACACTTGAAACAAAAGGGCTGTAGTCAGACCCCTCCTTCTGCAAAAAGTTTTGCAGTAATCCTTCTGCAAAGCTCAGTGACTAAGCCACAGTCAGGTATTTAAAAAGCTGGCAATGGGGAACAGTGATCCACAGAATGATACTCCTTCTGTCCATTTACAAAAACCAAAGGGGTAAGAGTAATATAATAGTCACCATTATAAAATTATGGCCACTCTACAGCCATACTGTAAAGAATGATGAGAAAAATTTCCCATGGCAGTTCCCAAGATATTTTTAGCACTGGCAACATCCTTGGAATACAGATATGTGCTCTTAAAGCAATTTTGAAAGACAACTCCAACTCAAGTATTGGTTTGATATATGCTTGTCTTGGCTACATTTCTTGTTGCTGAGACAAAATACCTGATACCCACAAGCTGAAGGAGAAGAGACTTATTTCAACTCAAGTCTTTAGAAGATTCAGTCCATAATGATCTGGCTCCAAGGCAGGCAAGCATGGCATGGGGATATTGCATAGGAGAAATAGTCCATGCAGTGCAGGCAGGAAGTAGCAGCAGTGATCAGCAGCTGTAAACCAGATGTTCCTTTTGTTCACACTCAAGGTACAAGCTTTGGGCAGTGCTAGCTACACCCAGGTCCAGCCTCCCCATGATCCACACCACTATCCAGTGGACTAATCCAGCCCTATACAGCCCTAATCCCAGTTTCCTGCACCGATCATCCAGTTACCTCCCAAAAGCCCCATCTGGGAATGTACAAGACTTCCGGGGGCCATCTAGATATAAACCGTAGCAGTGTCTAAACATGAATTCATTACTTGACAACCACCTCACACGATGACTGTACTTTTTTTCTTCCTCTTTCCCCTTTCATGAGCCCTTCCCACTCACTTGTCATTCTTTCAGCTGGAATGGAATTTGCCTTTTCTCAAAATGGAAGAGAGGCAAGTTCTTTCCCTCTGTTCTAATTGTCAGTCTCTTGCAAGGACATACTTCTAACTTTCCTCCTTTTAATCATTTATCTCGCTACACTAAGCAGCGTTTCTCCACTGCCCTGAGCTTTGACATGCTTACAGAGCAGAAGCTGCTGGGTTCAACTCACCGTGAGATGGATTGGGCAGTCCCCAGTGGATCAAATCATGCCCACAAATCGCTGCAATGTATAGTCGCGTGTATAACTTATCACACCCGTGTTGGCTCCGCTTCCCCATGCTATCATTAGGAAGGCTTTTCACTTTGTGCTATATACATAATTTAACAAGGAAAAAATCTCCTCTGGAGATATTTAGATATTCTGATCCTTTTGCATTCTTTGTCCTAAACAACAAGTGGTGGGTTTCATAAATGCATCTTTCAAGCAAAATCAGTTAAGCCAAGACTTATATCTTCATGCATCTAGATTAGAAACTCCATAAAGCCAGGATTTCTTTTCCTAGTCAATCTTTGTTTATCTTCCACAGATCCCTATCTTACATGAGGGATCTGCTCCTGATAAGACACTCTTATGTGCGGCATCTCTCCGAGGTGAGAAATGCATTCAAGGGATATTTTCTTTATTCCTTCCCAACCTCTGTAGAGAACAGGTAGATTTTTGTGAGCGGAAACTCAGAAATTTCAGGTTACCCTGTTGGCAGGCCTAGAAATAGTTGTTAAGAAGTTGTGTTTCATTCGCATTTCTCAAAAGCTTCATCATAGCTTTCTCTTATAGCCACTGAAGAATTTTAAATGATGACGACTAGAACAAGCATTTGTCGAGCGCTTATTTACTTATAGCAAGCACTCACTATGCAGAATCCCATTTCATCTTTTAAACAGTTCCATGAGGTATCTACTCCAGTTAATCCCTTCTTTCGCATGAGGAATGCAAGGGTCTAAAAGGTTAAGCAGTTTCCCCTTAAGCTAGCTGCCTCCTATGCACTGCCTGAGGAAATGATTCAGAGTAGTAGGTGAGTGATTTTTTAAAAATTAAGAGAATGCTAGCTATGGTTATTGACAAAGTATTTTGGTTCTGGGTGATTCTAGGCCTTGCCTCTCATTCATTTCACCAGGTATCTGTTTCCCTTCCATTCCTTAAAGTCCATCATCTTAATCCCTACCACCTCCTGCTGACAACCATTCCTGGCGTGGCCCTCTGTGGGCCATTCCATCCTCAGGCTTCCAGTGGTCGGGGCGTTGCCACAAGGGGAGTTTCCCTCCGGCCCTTTCCGGACCATTCTGCCCCTACCCCTGTGTCTTTTCAGATTGCCACGCTACAATAGTTGCAGCTTCTACTCCAAAACTGAGCACAGGCTCTTGTGCTTTTTTTTTTTTTTTTTTAAGTGTATGTTTGAAGTAAATAATAGTTACATTCATCATGAAGAGTGAGTACTGTTATCTTTTCATGGACTGACTAAACTGGCCTTTGAGTTTTGTGTCATTTTGTTTAGCTCAGCTAGCTTTTTATTAGTGTCTTCTGCAAACTCACTAATCATTTAATTTATTAATTCCAGTATTTGTTTCACTATATCTTCTGTACTCTCACCAAGCACTCTATTGATCTGGGTTTCTTTCTTTCTTTCTTTCTTTCTTTCTTTTTTCATCATTTTGAACAACTCAGCTGTATGGATTTTGACTTCCTCCCCATCATTACCTTATGATTGGCTTTGGGGAAGTTGAAAGTTTTTAGAGATATTTTATTGCCTTGTTCTCCCACATTTGTACTGGGTAGGTGGGTGGGTGAGTACCAAGGTTTGGGGATTGATTATGTTATAAAGACTTTGCTGCTTTTTTTTTTTTTTTTTTTTTTTTTTTTTTTTTTTTTTTTTTTTTTTTTTTTTTTTTTTTTTTTTTTTTTTTTTTTTTTTTTTTTTTTTTTTTTTTTTTTTGTCTTTTTGAGACACAGTCTTGCTATGCAGTTCAGACTGGACTTGAGCTCACTTCTGTAGCCCAGGCTGGTCTTGAACTCAAACCCATCCTCCTGCCTCAGCCTCCCAAGTGCTGGAATTATAGGCATGCACCACCACGCCCATCTAGACTTTGTTGCTTTTATGAAAACCTCTTTAGATAATGCCTGATTTTGAGTGATGGGTTCTGGGTGTGACTAATTATGGGCCTTTGCTTCCGCCTCAAGATCCAGCAGTCCCCTCATTAATTTGGCCTAGCATCCAGTTCTCCATGAATGGATCGCAGTATCATTAATGACCCAAAGACAACCCAGATACTGGCATGCAGAAAAAATCCAATGCATGATAACAGCTATGTCTTCCTGATAATAGAAACAAAATCATAAACAAAAATAGAATCAAAAGCAAAGTAGATATTGGCATATCTTAAGAAGCGGTAATGTACCACCTTAGCCACACAAAAAAAGATCTATAATTACAGTATAAGCACAAAGACAAACAAAATACTGACATTTAGTAAATATCTACTAAATTCAACAACTATGTCCACCAACAATAGAAGACAATTCAAAAATAATAGCACAGTGTTAACTACAGTATCTAAAATTAAAGGATCCTCTTAAAGAGAAAAATGAAATCAAATAAATATAACAGAAAAGAATAAATGAGAAAAAAAAAACAGAAAGCAAAGGGAGAAAAAGTATAAAAAAACTAAACCCCAAAGAACCAGTGAAAAAGAAAAGGAGATGCATCTCCAAAAATTCTCTGTTTTTGAGAACATGGTCTGTGGTACCGGACACAGGGACGGTGCAGGAACAACGAGTGCAAAGACTTAAGGCCTTACGTCGGGCCTGAGCCTTCCGTGATACCCCCGCTAAGGTGGGAGTCACTCTGACCGTCTTAATCTCCGTGCCCCACCGTGCACCCCAAGTCATGATTCACTACCCACCTCTGGGGCTTGTGTGTTTGCGAGTTCCCCACTGCTCCACCCGGCCTTCTGTCCATACCCCTCAGGGTGTAGCAGCTGCCCCAGCTGAGCTGCGTCCTTGGCACCACACCTCTCTAAATTTACTCTGCAGAAGAAAATCCCCATCCCCTACAGCTGGGATGAGCTTTCCAGGCTGTCTCTTTTTTTCTCTGTGCTGTGATACCCCTCCAGCTTCTCCATAGTTTCCAGTCTTCCTGTCAGCTACATCCCAGTTCTCAGAAATTCATTTTTCCTTCTCTTCACCCAATCGTTGTCTTCCAGGCATCCTGACTGTGTCCCAGAGAGGCCATATTTTTTGATGGTCTCTACTCCAACTTCTCTTTCTGAAAATAGATTCTGATGGGCATTTTTTTTTGCAAGTTTATTAATGTGCCATGTCTAACAAAGGCAGAGAAATAAGACACACTCGGCTCTATAGCTTCCTGTGACTGGCAGTAGAATTCCCTACCATATAGACTAATACAGGAGATTGCATGTTAAGGTCGATGTTCTGTGCTGTCCTTGAGAGAGTGTGGGCTTCCACACCTTCTTCACGTGTCCATTTGTAACTGCTATACTTCCACCAGTAAGGGGTTCCCCAGGAGAAAAGATGCCTGTGGAGGACCAGGCATCTTTCCCTTACTCAGCCCTGACAAGCTGGTGCTGGTGTCCCTGCTTGGCAGACTGTTGGGTCTCCTGACTCTCACCACCAACAGCTGGGCACCTCCTCTGGGCACATCACTCTTCCGGCATGAGATGCTCTTGCAGGCAAACCATTTGGTAGTTAGAGCAGTTGTCATCCAAATTTCCAAATGAGAAGGCTAAGCCCCGGATGGGTTCTATAACTTGCCCAGAGTCCTGCAGGTCACTAAACATAGAGTCTCTTCATTTGAGGTTTTGCTTCTTTCTCCTTCCCCTTTATCAGATGGGATCTTGCAATGATTTTTGAAATGGTACCAATGATGATAATCAGCTGGGCTTTGGTATTTTATGCAGAAAATTATGCAGGGTGATAGGCTTACCTACATGAGCAATAATACAGGCCCAGCTCTTAGGAAAGGCATTCACACAGGATGCTGGCAGGGAAATAATTCGGTTGCCTAGAAGAGCAGGAAGGCCTGGAGAAGGGGGATGAGTGAGCTGAATAGAATGAGACCCAAGAAATCCACCACTTCTGGGGACCCTCCTTACCCAACAAGTATCTCCCTTCTTGCCATGAAAGATCCCCCTCTGCCAGAGATTTCTACTCAAACTATAGCAAAATGCAGTGACTATGGCTCAGGGTAGTTAAACAATGACTCGGAGGTACATAGGTAGGAAGCAGAAGCGTCAGGAGACTGACTGGCTCACTCCTTCACCATCAACTGACATGAGCCAAAAACTTCACCCTTCAGGCTCTTGATATGGTGATGACAGCAGAGAGGGCTACCCTTCCGGCCCTTCCTGAGCTGAGTCCAGCCCTTCCACACACTAGGAAGCTGTGCAAGGTGCTCTTTACTCCTAAGTGGCTATAGCACACCAGCATCGCTTCCCAATACTGTAGGCATCGGGGACCTGAACATGTGGACTGATGGTATTCATCCGAGTCAGTTCCTCTGAACTGGGAGGAATCAACTATGCTTTTTGGCCAATCAGGGTAAAGCCTGGCCACTAATCCACCAAGTTGTATCCCCAGGAGCTCAGACCCTTTGTGGGCATGCTCAGCTTAACTCTCCCTCCCAGGGGGAGGTGGGGGGGGGGGTGGGAACGGTGTCTGCTTCCCTAGCAGCCTGCAAGGCTGAGCAGCCCTGAGGAGAGCAGAACCATTCTGGAGCCCTTGGCCTGTGCCCCCAGGGATTGTGGCAGGAGGCTTTGTGTTCTCACTGAGCCAAGCATCTGCGCCCGCTGAGACTCATTATGAAAATTCAGATTTCAGGCCCTGCATTTATCAGTGAGAAGCTGGCTCAGAGCAGTGAAAGAATCCGTCCAGAGGCACTCAATTAGGAAGCAGAAGAGTGAAGATTCAAAGAACCATTTTGTATCTCAAAATTCTATCCTTTTTCCAACCCCTGTGATCATGGTCCAAAAATTTCTTCTACGAATCTCAGCAGGAACAGGCAGTAGGCAACCATCACCAGCTGATATAAGGGAACTCTACCAATGGAGTCTAGGCCTAGGCTGTGTGAAGAGACCCTGCAGGGAGGCTCAGGCAAGAAGTGGCCAGCCTATATCCAAAGGACCCAGGCACTCGGAAGGGCCCAAAGAAAGGACAGGGACCTGTAGGAGCAGGCCACACATAGCCACAGTAGAATTAGGCTGCCAAATAGGTCATCCAGACAATGCTATGGATAGGTGGTCAGGATGCTGGTAAAAATCTGAGGCCAAGATGAGGGCCCAGGCCTCTGAAGCATGCCAGAAAACCTCAGTGATCCTAAAGCCTATGTGTACAGAAAACTTGCAAAAGGAAAGTGCATCCATGTCCCAGATTGCTAGGTTACTGTCCTTTGGTGCTCCCTGTCTGGCTTATAAGGGGACCCTAGTCCCAGACTAGTACTAGAAACTACAGTGAGGAGAAGGCTGCAGCTGTCAGGGAAGGGTACTGTGGAATCCTGCCTGCCCTAAGGGTGAAAGTTACCCATCCACTGCACCCCTACAGTTGGGTTAGTTGCTAACCCAGCCATACCAGGTGTTGTATTAAACATTTCTAAATAGCTAGGCTTGGGACACATACTGTGTTAGATGGGGCAACACTACCTGGAGTAACAATAGCCCTCCAATCTTCAGAACTGTATATATATGAAATATTACTCTTGTTTGTGTGAACTAAAAGACTGTACCACTTATTAAATGGGCTTCTACATGGTCACTGAGGGACCCAAGATCCTTCCACCCTGTGGCGCCACCCTTCTCTCAGCCTCAGAATTCTTTGCATTCTACCAGCCAATGGAGAAAGAGCATGATGCTTTGGCATTGGAAGGCCTTCATGAGTTAGAATATCTGCTCGGTTTTTATTGGCTAAATCTCAGGCACATGGTCATGCATACTGCAAAGGATGCTGGGGAATTCAGCCTAGCTGTGTACCCAAATAAGAAGTAGGTTAGAAGAAAAGATGAGATGTGTCATGGAATAAGCCAAGAAATACAGCTCTCATCTGTGGGTATCTATCAGTGTCACTTGAAAATACTGCTTCCTCATTTAGCTACTCTGAGCATTGATCAAGCTTTTTCTCCACAAAGCCTCATAATTCAAGGCTGAAATCAATTCCAGGATCTATTCTGAGGTATGAATGTTTCATTCCCAAAATGTTATGATGCAGCAAAATCTCATTTTCTGGCAGAAATCACCTCAGAATTTCTCTCACCAAAGTTCTTTTCTCAAAACAAAAATAAATAAAAGTGCTTTTGACAAAGCTGAAAGCCATCAGGGCAGCATAGGACAGTGGTTCACAAATCTGACTGAACGTCATAATCAAGTGGGAAATTATCTTTCCTTTCTTTTTCCTGGAGTCCTGGTTCACATAAACAGACATTCTGATTCAGATTCAGTACATCACATATCTGGTTCAGGGATCTCCATTTTTAAAGCGTTCCCAGGTGACTTTGATGTGCAGCTATATTTGGAAACCTGACATAAAAATGTCAGCTCCAGGTTTCTTGTGTGCAGCACAGGAAACCAAGACATGTCTGGAGAGGTGGCACTGGCTGACACATTGGCAGCAAGTGAATATTAAGTCCCCAGCATGCATGAGGACAGAAAGGAGTATGACCAGCCTCAGGAGAAGTCACGGGGTTTAGGCGCCGGTGAGAGCACAGGGCGCACGCCCTGAGACAAACAGCCAGACACCAGCATCACGCAGGATCTCACAGAGAACGGCCAGTGTTCAGGTGGTTCCATGACCTCCCAGTAGCATAGCAGTCAGGGAAACTCCTGGTGGGCAGGGGACCAGGGGCTAGGAAGCCAGCCCTGGAGAAAACTTCAGGTCTTGAGAAATATGAAAGGGACAAGGGCATTCCGAAGAAGGCCATCAGGGCAACCAGAGGCTTAGAGGCAGGGATGTTTTCTGCAAGTTCAAAGGTAGCCAACAACTAGGTATGTTGAAGAATCCTGAGCAAACTCCCTAGGAGAAAGTGAAAGTGGGTGTTTGGCCAAGAGTTTTGGATTTGGGTTGTGGGCAATCAAAAGCCACTGAGTGCACAGATGGAGAATGGGATAAATGGACTTTGGCACTCTTTGAGGGACAAATGTGAAATGACTGGAGCATTAAAAAGGAGCTCGGAAAGTAGCACTAAGAAGCCGGCAGAAAAGAGGCCTTCCATACAGCACCACCAGCCCAGGACAGCCTTGGTTCACTCTTCAGGAACAAAGGATGCTGTATGGCCAGTGGCTCAGCACACAGTGTGCAGTCAGCCAGAGATATGCACCAATCAGTCATAACTCTGGAAGGATCTAGCCCTGGTTCTTTCTCAGAGAATATCTCAGACCATCGGAGCAAAGAGTAGATTAGCAATTTTGAGCTTTAAAATCCTATTTCTAACACTGATTTACTGTGACATTCGGGACAAGCTGTTGCTTTTGATTGCTAAGTTTCTAAAATCGAGAGTGCAGAGCCCTGAGACAGATCAGCCCTGTGAGCTCGGCTTAAGAGGCAGTCACTCAAAGTGGCACTTAGTGAACCCCTTTAGGATAACGGATGCCTGGCCCAGATTTTTTCAGTGATTTCCACAGCTTGGCTTACCAATCAGCAAATACATATGCTTTTCATAATTCTGAATGCCTCTAAAAATGGAGCCCAGTGTTCTCAGCCCCTTTTCCACAGAAAACAAATCTCGTGGGTTAATTGCCTTTCTGCAGTTTGAAGCAAAACAGAGTGTAATTCTGCATGTGCTGACCCCAGAGCCTGGACAGCATGACTTCCACCTCACTCTCATGCATCTTCATTTCCACCTGAGTGCCTGGGCTTCCAGCTGCCTGCCTGGCATCCTACGTGCCCTTTCAGCATGGTCTCCAACAGTGCCCACTCCTGGTGGTGCTTCTGTGCATAGCTCTGCCATTCTTCAGGATGCTCAGTTCTTCTTGATTTCTTTCTCAATACCCAGACTCATCATCTTCCCAGCTTGCATAGACTTTAGCTCTACAGAGACCAGAACTAAAAGGAAGCTTGGAAGTTCCCTCGTCAGCAGGCAATACTCATGATATGACTGATTGGAATCTTCAAGGGCAAGGTCCACACCTTATCGTCATTGTGCCCCTAGCTGCACACAGCAGTGTGATACAGAACAGGACAATATGTGATTGTCCTGTCAATAATCTCTACTCCAGTTCACAGGAAAATATGTGATTTGTAACACTGCTTTGTAATAAAAAGGGAACAGTGAAGTAGATTCTTTCATGCTAAAGCAAAGTTTCTGATGGGAAAATATTCGTGTTATAAAGGCTTTTTGAAAATCAAGATGGCATCCATAAGTATACAGTCCAGCCTTCACTCCACTCTAGTGCTTGAAACTCAGCCCCCTCCAAGCCAAAAAGACTGCTAATTCACCCTTGTAAAGGTGCTTTGTCATGGAAAAAGAGAGCTGGGAACTATCCTCTTCCTGGGTCTCCTCACTGTTGGGTGGATCCCATCTCTAGGGCCCTTTTAGCTCTGCAAGCCACAAGCCAACACAGAGAGATGGCAGAGGAGGGGTCAGTACCTGGAATGGCTGTGTGTCCTCAGAAATGAGCAGAAAGCCCAGTCTCTGGGAAGGATGGATGTGCTCCTTCTACCTCTATATGGTCCTCAGTAGCCCCAGTATAGAGTATGCAGCCCCAGTATAGAGTATGGGGCCAGGCGAGATGAAACAAGTTGAGCAGTTCTACAAAAAATGGCAGAAAACACAGCCTGGGAAGCCGAGACCTGCATCCTCTTCTTGCCTTTGCTACTTCTTGATATGCAATGACATAATTTGCCAAGTCAAATCCTCCCCACAGGTCCCCGCCATTCTTTGACTTCTCACAGCCAGAGAAGCTTGTAGGGTCAGATAGTTTTGTGCACAAGCACCTCCCCTACTGCAACAAGGCTCTAGAAAGCAAGGCTCTCCTCTCTTGAGCCTTTCTATGTAAGACCTGGAGCTCCGTTAGAATGCAATAGCCATGCTATGAATTGAGACAGCAACGTTGCTCTTACTACAGATGGGCTTCCACCGTTCCTGCGGTGTGGACCCTCCAAGAGATGACACGCCAGAAAATGAGAGAGCTAAGACCTTTCAGTCTCAGCCCTCAGAAGTAATCATAGAAAGCTAGAGCTTAGAAGCCTCAAGCAAGAAAGCCGAAGGGTCTGAGTCTGTGCCTGTTCATCCTACCTGAAAACTCACTTGCTCCCTCTTATCGAGACTGTCAGGAAGCCAGGATCACCAGGAAATATCCTTGTGTCCTTTGTAGCACTAGAGGCTCTGCATTATCTTTTCCACAGGCTGCTGGTGCTATGCTCAGAAGGGAAACCAAGTCAGGAGGTGGCAAGTTACTTCTGAGAGTGACACTGAGTGGGTGGGAATTGCTCCCAGTAACCTGAGTCTGACCTGAAGCATGACCTGTTCCCACTTTTCTATGCAGGAGCCAAAGACTCATGGCATTAAGACACACGTGTCAACCCTGCCCACGTCCGACCCAAGCAAGCCTGGCCCCAGCAATCCAGACGTGTCCTTTAGCCCTTCCTCTGGAGCCAGTGACTGGAGCCAATTATGCAGATAATAGGATGGATGTGGCAGGGTTTTCTCATCACATATATTATTCTAATAGAAATGCATACTGCACCCACAGCTCGTGACAGTCCGTTTTAGAAGAGTTTGGCTGAGCAAATCAGCTATGCAATAAGAACTTGAAGAGAGTGCTTTTGTTCAGCAGTATCTACCAGTTCTGTCCTAAGCAACCAGATCTAGACAAGCCCCAGCTGCAAAATGGGATACAGAGGGCTCCCTCCTCCCACGTTTTCTACATAGCCAGTGGAGGAATCTCAGACATGGTGTCCATCCCTTAACTGCCCTTAACCCTACCCAGCCTTTCTTTCCTGCTCTCTCCAAAGCATCCCTGTTCCCTCACATTCAGACACACCCTTCTGTCAGCTACTTAAAATCATTAAATGAGCTTAATTAGGTTTGTCAATCCCACAGGCTGGAAGGGTGGCAAATAAGGCCTGCGATTCACTGTCCATTAGTAGTCTGTTGACTGAGATGGTACATTTTCTGAGCTATGTGTAAGCAGCATCCACATTTCCTAGGCAGGGATTTGTCCAGAGAGTCTGGGAGATACCCAATTCTAAAGCTGCCCCTTCTAAACCTGGCCCACTGCCCAAAGAGCCACCTCCCAAAATCCCCCTGGGGCCAATTTTCAACAGGCTTCTCTGCAAAGCTAAACAAGGCAGTGAGAGTGGATACATTCTGCATGCAAAGCCAGGCTCCCACTAAGATCTCTAGCCAAGTCTGTTTAACAACAAGCTTCCAACCCTGTTGGCAACAAAAATGAGGAAAAGCAATAATAACCTATGCAATCACAAGTATCCACGTCAGAGAAGCCAAAAGAGCTGAGCACGGATGGCAAGGGAAAGGGAGAGAAATTTCCACCGCTCAGGCAGGAGCAAGTTCACCTGTCTTGTGCTTAGATGGCACAGATCAGTGAGGGCGTAGGAGGAATGCAAAGAGCTCACTCTGCCGTCTCTCTGGCCGTGTTGCCTACAGAAAGGAGAAGCCTCTTCTAGCCCTAGGGACTCTGCTTCCTTTCTTCACCGGGAGCAAAGACTTCCGGGTTGAAGAAGCAGAGTAGCTTGTATGTCTGTTGGACTCATCTGGCCCCTAACATCTTGGCAAGAGTGTGGCATGGATCTTGCTTTCCCTCGGTCCCAGAATGATCTGCCTGGAGCCTGTTACAGCTTTCTCTTGATCTCGAAATGTAGTCCACTTGGTAGGTGCTAAAACTCCAGTTGATGCCGTGGCTAATGGGGCAGGGGTGACTTGGTGTCTGGACCTTTGGAAAACTCAGCTGTACAGTGGCGCTGGGCCAGACTCTGAGAGACTTGAGTAAATCTGGCCCGTCTCCAACAGGGAGAAGGCAAGCAGGGCTAGGACCAAACTCTTCACCTGAGGTGAAGTTACTAGGGACCATCCAAAGTAGACAACCTCAAATCCACACGGGCCTGGTGGTGGCCTGGTCTCTTGCTCAGTGCTCCACAGAAAAGAAACTGCCAGACCAGGCCTGAGGGACAGCTCATATCATCCACCACCCCAGATCCCATTCTCAGATGGGCTCATTTCCGCACACCCCTGTCTTCCACACACCCTGCTGTGGCCCCTCTCCATCCCACCTGCTGCTTCTCCCGTGTGACACACTGACTGACGAGGTGTCAGCAGTGTGGTCCCTGGGTGGATGATGACAGCATCATATCAGTGCATGGTGCCATAGGAGCGAGTCTTCCCCGATCGTTGAGAACTCCTGACTCGAAATATGGGCAACTCCCAGTGCCAATCACACGCTTTTAAGCAACAGCTGCCCCTCACGGCACTCTTCTATTTAGAAACCGGCCCTGGCTTACATCATCCCATCCATGCTAAGAGGCCCAGTGGCTGTTGAGAGCTTGACAGCTCTCGTCTCTCAGCAATAAAGAGTGAAGGTGGGTGGAGGGGAAGGCACGGCCGATGGAGTAGACAGCCCAGGCTTTCTTCCTACCCCGAGCCACAGGCATTGCCCTGCTGGACGGACATCTCAGGTCCTCCTGGAAGGCTCAGTGCTGCAGCTCAGCACCATGGCAGCTCCACACCTACCTGGCCTCCTGCAAGTGGACAACACCTTAGGATACCATTAGCTGGGGTGAAGAATAAGGAGGATGAGCTGCCGAGGACCCTCACACACCACAGGGCGGATCTGTGAGCAGCCCTGTCCTCATGACACTTCCACATGGAAACGTGGCTTCTTATTTCTTTGTTTTGGGTTCTGAAATCAAACCCAGGGAGTACTAAGCTATGCCTCCCACTCTTCCTAAATTTTCTTTTGAGACAGAGTCTTGATAAATTACCCAGATTGACCTTGAACTTGAAATCCTCACTCCACAGCCTCATGAGTAGCTGGAATTACAGATGTGTGCATTGGTACACTTTCTGCTCACCCCTCTGAGTAGTTGTCGGTGCCTGTTTTCTTCACAACACATCCCTAATGCCCATTTCCACCTTACAGAGAACAGATGGCAGTATTAGGGCCCTGAACTTCCAGGGGAGAGTCCCAGCCTGGGCTTCATCCAGGGCTACACAGCTCCAGCCACAACCCGCCTGCGGTCCACGTTCTCCTGTACAGCCTGGGGAAGACAGCCTTGCCCTTGGCATGCAGAAGGAGCGAGTCAGTAACAGCAGCAGATACAGGCGTGCCACTTCCATAGAAGGCCCCTCACGTGGTCCCCAGCCATGCCTCTGCCTCTTCATTTTTCCCCATCCTGCCCTCCCCCCCCAGTATTTATCCTCAAGGAGATCTGAGATTTTTGTCCTTTGGAAGCCCACATAGCTCCCAGTTTCGATGAAACCACTCTTCTGCCTGCTCTAGCTGTCTCCACAGTCATTACCTCCATCTACATCCTTCCACTGAGCAGATCAGGCCCTCCATGCCCTGTCCCCACTGTCCCGTCCTTCACCTGAACTCCTTCCCTACCATGCTCCATCTACGCCATGCCCACATCCTGGATTCCTGTGCCACCTTCAAGGGTGATTTTGAGCTGGGGACAGTGACACCCATAGCTCTGGAGGCTGAAGCAGGAGTCTTGGGAGTTCCAGGTCAGCCTGTATAAACAGCGCCGAGCTCTCACATACTCTGCTTTGATGGACATCGGTGCCATCTCTCTACCAGACAGCAAGCTGCCTAAGTGTGGGGCTGCTGCCTGATTTCCCTTAAGGTCCCTCTAATCTGGGCCCAACATGGAGCCACTGGGTCTGAAATACATCCAGGCCACACCCAGGTAGAGACGAGACTTCCTCTCAGTGTCCATGCTCCAATGGTGGCAGCCCCAGACTGCCAGCCCTCACATACCTCCTCCCGCATCCCCAAGTGTCCCAGAACAGGACCGAACCTCTTCCTTCCTTCCATCCCAGCCAACCCCCACGGCTTCTTGATGATCTGCTTTCTCCATCCCCACCATAGAGACCCTGACCTCAGAGAGACCAGGGCAACTGACCGTGGACACTGCAGATTCAGACATTTCTTTGAATCAGAGCCAATGTGGGCCCACTTGTGATGTTCAGACCAAAAGGACTTATGACCAGATTTCACAAGATATGGAGGCCCAGACTTAGGAAATAGCTCAGGGCTGCTGCTCAGAGAAGAGTTTAGTTTTGACTTCAAGGCTAGCTTTCCTCCAGGGCAGTGCATGTCCTTTCTGTTCTAGGGCAAGGAGTCATCAATGCATGCTGACATCAGACCTTTCTACCCAGATTCCGGTCTGCTCACTGGCTAAAGCTTTGTTCCTTTGCTGAAAATCTCTGAGAGCACAGGCTCCTTTCCCTCACCGCGCTGCTGTGCTCCTGGTCTCCCTCCACAGACCGCTGTTCCTCTCACACTTGTCTTCTTCCAGCCCTGTTTTCTTTATACTATCAGCACTTTCCAGTGTTCGGTTTTCCTCATGCTATCTGGTCTCCAGTTTCTCTCTCATTCTCTATGTCTCTGTCTCTGTCTCTGTCTCTCTGTCTCTCTGCCTGTCTCTTTCTGTCTGTCTGTCTGTCTGTCTGTCTCTCTCTCTCTCTCTCTCTCTCTCATCTATCCTTGTCTATCCCTGTCTGTCTGTCTGTTTCTATCTCCTTTTAGCCTAACACCTTTATCAGCCTTTAATTTACATAACATTTTAAGTACACCATTCAGTGACTTTTAGCAAATCTATAGAATTGTACAGAGTACTGCAATCTAATTTTAGAACATTTCTATCACCTCAAAGAGAACCCCCGTGCTTGTTTGCAGTCAATATTGTTCCTATTTCCAGCCGCAGGCAACCACTAATCTGCTTTCTGTCTCTGCAGATTTGCCATTCTAGATGTTTTCTATGCGCAGAATCCTTCACAATGAGCTCTTTAACTTACTCTCTGCCTTCTTGAACTTAGCATAATGCTTCTGAGATCCATCTACTTTATTTTATAGCGTGTCTCTTGCTCCCTTAGTATTTATTGGAGAATAGCTTTATTCCACATGTGTTTTATCCAGTCACCAACTGACAGGCCTGGCTTTCCTCTCAGTATTTTAACATCCACATGAAAGCATGCACGCTATTCCTCGGATATTTCTGGAACAAATTTCTGAAGAGCGGGAGAGGGTTTTGGTGTTTCAGGATACCCTTGCTTTATCACAGGAAAGAGCTGGTTGGCTGATAGCTTTCCAGGAGAGTGACTTCCCAAATAACAAACAAACCAAAGATGTTTTTCTCTTTGTCTCACTCTGAGCTTTCCCTGGCCACAGTCTTAGGCACTGGCTCTCCAAAGATATGAAAAAGCTGGGAGGAAGCATCAAGACATTGTTGTTAGAACTTCATGGCTCTAGGTTAGTTGCAAGCACTCCAGAGGTAATCGTCAAATCCTTCCATATCTCATAACTAATTAAGAAACAGCACCTGATGCTAACTAAAGGCAGGATGCCAGAGAACCCTTGGTTGCTGCCTAGCAGGGAAACTCGGGCGCCACCAGACAAGGAATCCGATTGTCTCAAGCAATAAACAGGGAACACTCAGAAGACAGCAGGTGGTGCAGAAGCATTTTTATCTTCCGTCATGACCTCGGGCCTGTTGATGCGCTTACAATGAATGTCAGGTTCATCACAGGTGCCCATGCTGTTCACCCGGAAAGCAAGGAAGGGTGATCCTGGGGTTACCAGAGAGTCCTAGTCTCAGGCCCTAAACTTCACATGGCAAATATGAGCCATCCTCAGGATGGAGCTGTCCTTCAGAAATGGAGGGGCTCTGTGCTCGAGGAAGAGGTCACCTGCTGTCCTCTTGCCATCGTCCTTACACTAAGGAAGGCTGGCAAACCTGAAGTTCTGAGCCAAGCCACCAGTGGTGACCAGCCCAGGTTGTCCTCATGCACCTTCCTCTTGACACGGACAGGTTCTGGCTGCAGCTGGTCGCATGGTGGGGGCAAGGATCCAGAGCCACCGTGGCTTTCGACAACATCTCCATCAGTCTGGACTGCTACCTCACCAGTGAGTTTGCCCTAGCCTGACTCCTTATCCTCCAAGCCCAACAACCCATGGCCTCATTACCCCTCCGTAATCTAAGCCCTGGGCTCTCCCCCACCTTCCCCAGTGAAAACATCCATCTCCCCTGACATGGAGCCTCCCCTAACTCAGCCCCTGGGATCTTGTCTATTCCAGTCAGTGGGGAGGACAAGTTGTCCCAGAGTGAAGAGCCCAAATCAAGAAATCTGTTTGACAGAAACACAGACAAGGAGCCAAAACCCTGGGAAAGCATGCCGAGGCAGACCCCCGTCTTTGACCCAACAGGTAAGGGTTCAGTTCACAAATTTAAGGCATGTAATCTCTTGGTGGTGGGGGAAGGTATGTGCCCCAACTGCAGTAGGAAGCTGTGCCTACAGAATGAAATGGTCAACTTGCAGAGAAATCACACCTGTTTCATGGCTGTGGGACCCTAAGAGGAAGCCTTGTGAGTCTCACATTGCCCAAGCAGTGGAATCTCTAGGAAATAGGGCAAAGGAACCAGTTCCTCCTACACCTGAGGAACCCCCAAATCCACACAAACAGGCAAACAACACTGCTACACTTTTCTCTACCCACTTCCTTGAAACTTCCACTTATCAAAGAAAGAAAAATCTTACACCGGTTTTCCTTTCCTCATCAAGAAGGTCAGGGCCAAGCGTGAGGCTGCTGCCCAGCAGCAGGCTACCGCACTAGGGCTGAGTCCAGCTCAGCTCACATCCCCAGAGCCAGATCCTCTCCCAGGCAGTTCTGATCAGCAAAGCCCAGGCCAGGAGACTGATCATGGAGGCTCTCGCTGCTTCCAACACAGACTTCTTCAGGCGCTGGCTGAAGACCACAGGTGTGACTTCTCAGCTGCCCTTTCTGGGCAGGGAAAGCTCCTACAACCCATCTTCAAACCTAGCTCCAGAGGAGCTGACCAAAACCTCCCAGCCCCACTGCAGCAGGCCAAAATGCTCTCCTGGGCAAGCATGGTGCCTGGATATGGGAGCCTTTTTCAAAAGTGAATGGCCTGCAGTGGCACATGGACAGCACAAGGTCCACTCACATTCTTTTTTCCTATAAAACATGCCTTTATTAAAGTAATGACAGAACAATGACATCTCTAATTTCTACTTATATGTAAAAGCTGTTCAGGACAAATATTCCTTAAAAGCTAGGTGCTTTGCCACCGACTTATGCTTACAAGCCAGATGCTAGTTTTATTTGATCCTTAGATGAGATTTTTCCATCCCTAGAAAGCTCGCTCAGTCATGAAGTAGTGACAGCTACCCCTTCCTGCTTCCTGCCTGCCTCAATCCAGCTGCTAGGCCAACGCAAACAATGAGCTGCTTTTCTCATTCCATGCCTGTCCTCTTCCCCTGTACCCTGACCAGAACCCTCCTCAGAGGTCTTTCCACTTCTCCACACAAGGATCCCCATCACAGAATTTCCCACGCTACTTCACGAGTGCTTCACGAAGCAGCCAATCTGAGGGGAGCAGCCTTCTTTCTACTCAGAGTCCCCTCCTGTCACCAACCCCAATAATTCACCTCCACTTATTCCACCACTTTTGGCCAACTACCACCTCCTCCGGATAAACTCATGAAATTTACAAATTTAAAAATACAAAAAAAAAAAAAAAAAAAGAGGCTAAATATCCCTTTTGAGGGAGCTACGTAAAACCTGATGGCAAATCCCAGGCCCCAGCATAAACCAGTCCTGCCTGATTACATAGTGGGGACTCCAGAAACAACTATTGATCCGCTAGTGGGCGGCGGGGAAGCATGAGCTGGGAGCTCAGATGTCAGCAGCCGGCAGCCCTGCGGCCAGCATTTAGGAAACAGCCACACACCCTGCCTGAGTGTGGGTTTATTGCCACATAATTCCCACTGTCCCTAAAAGGCTAATCAATAAGGTCCTGCTCAATGGCCACTCAAAGTAATGAAATCACGGAGCGGATCAAAACCCTGATGACTCCCTCACCACCTCCAAATAGAATTAGAAGCCCGCAGCTGCTTGAGGGGCTGGAGATGATGCCTGCTGAAATGTACACCTCTCTCCAGGAACCGTACCCCTAATCCCTGACCCCAACTCCCCTCAAAATGAGACCTGAGCAAGTGGTTGCAGATCAGGGTTCTGAACCTCTTTTGAACCACTTCTACTCAAAAGGAAAGATGTTAACCAAATAGGTCCCTGGGCTGCCTTGGAAAATATACCAGCAAGCTATCTGAGGTTTGTTGGGAAGGTTCTAGAACTCTGAGTAAGGAGCTTCTACATTCAGGAACCTACTGCCACATGGAGGAACAGTTTAGGTGTTGGAGAAGCTGTCCCCCCCATTGCTGGGTCTCAGTGACAAGAGGCAATAGTCCATCAAGACTTAGGACCCTTAATCTCATTCATTGTGGATCCCTATACTGCATGTGGACGTTTACAGTATCTCTGCCCTTTTCAAGAGAATTTCCCAGGGACAGGGCCATCTTTCCCCACCACTTGCAGGAATATCCACTGGACTCAGCCTCATGGTAAGGAGATCAGCCCCACTGGCCCTGGCCTTACCTTGCCTTCCTCAGACCCACCTGTGGTCCTGTTCTGGTTTATGTCTAGTTGTCCGCCCAATGCCTCGTGCATCATGAGGGAAGAGACTTCTACTAGAGTTTGAGACTTGATCCATGAGTCATCGGGATTATGTATTTTAGTACTGATGGGATTATGGGTCTGAGTACTGCTGGGAATTACAGGTGTGGCCTGAGGCAGATAGGCTAAGGCAGAGAGCCTGACATAATTTAAAGAGAGACAGAGAGACAGACTGGCGCTGTTGCTCTCTGCTCCCCTGGTTGGTCAGTTGCCTCTGTCTCCACTGTTGCTGTTCCACCGCCATGAGCTGCTGCTCTCTGCCATGTGCCTCTCAGCCTTGGATCCAGCTGAGTGTGGACTGAAACCTCCAGTAACTGTGAGCGAAATAAACCTTTCCTTCCTTCATTTTGGGTGTCAGGTATTTCTCCTAGCAATGAGAGAAAAGTAACTAAGACAGGTCCCTGCTCTCTTCCTCCACTGCTGGTTCTGCACTCAGATGCTAGGCAGAACAAGGTCCAGGTCTGGAGTGCAGGGAATCCCCATTCTCAAAGAGGAGAGGGCAAGTAGGAAAATGCTAGAACTAGAACCACGTCCCTGCAGCAGAGAGAGCAGAGGAGGCTCCTGCAGGAGGCAAGATCCAGACAAACTCCTGAAGGCCAAGGCCAGGGCCCCCACCACTCAGTAATAACGCCCCAGCAAGTGCATGTGCCTCACACCTCCACTGTACCTAGGGCTGTGCATGCCTGCGGTGCGGTTGGTGCTGGACAGCACTCGCTGCGCTACAGCTTCTCAGCCACAGGAGAACAGCCTGTGACCAAGCAGGCCAGGCCTTCCAGGTCCCCCTTAGCCCAAGCTCATAGCCTTCAACAGGGACAGTCACTGGAGAAGGACATGGGACTGAGGCTGGAGAGGAGAAGGAGCATGTCTGATTGT
Organism: Myocastor coypus; assembly: GCA_004027025.1. Lineage (NCBI taxonomy): Eukaryota > Metazoa > Chordata > Mammalia > Rodentia > Myocastoridae > Myocastor > Myocastor coypus. The sequence goes on along the minus strand of PVJA010015859.1, from coordinate 3,675 downwards.
GGACCAGGTGGTTTCACACATCCTCCCCTGGTCCGGGACAGTTGCTCTGTTAGGTACACAGGGATTTAAGAGTCCCATAACTGGTAAGAAGTGAGCCAGGATGCAAACCTAAAGCCTACATTCTTTTACTCAGCTAAGCTACTGCTAGGTATGAAAGAAAGTCTCCAATCCGAGATAAACAATAAAAATGGGAAAGAGTCCTAGATAAGAGACCCTACAGGCACAGTAAACAACTCGGCTCCCAACCCCTTGACACAGAATCAAGGAGACAAGATAATAGGATTTTCCTTCCAAAGTTCAGTGCTGTCAGTTTCTACTGAGCTGGAACAGGGGTGGCCAGTGGCATTTCTCAGAGGTCTCAGAGCAACCTCTAGAAACACAAAGGTCATAGCAACTCTTTTGGAAACAGTTACTTACAAAGCTTCCAAATTTTCCAAATGCTCTTCATGCCCCCCAAACCATGAGGTCTGACTCCCTCGCTCTGGGTAGGACAACCTGCACCTCTAGAACAGCCAGTCAGGAAAAAGCATGCTAAGGTGCATCTCAAGGCATTCCCGGAAGCCTCTGAGTCACTTTAGCTAATCAGATGAAGAACCTGGAAGAGAAAATGGGGCAAGTATTAAGTCCAGGGAAATTACATTTGTCAGCTTCGCACATGCAATTACGCTAACCAAATGGTTAGAATAATGCAATCACAGAGCTGCAGAGCACTCTCGCACGCTCCCTCCCTCTCTCTCTCTCTCTCTCTTTCTCTCCCTCCCCTTCTCTGTCTTTCTCTCTCCCTCTCCCATTATTCTACCCCTTCATCCTCCCCCTCCCCCACCTTATCTCCTTCTCCATCTCCTTCTTCCAAAGTCGTGAATGACATTACAGGTGAGGAGGAACAGACTCTGACGCCTTTCCTCCCAAAACCCTCAGGTGATCACCAGCAGGCCTCCAGGGCCCAATACCCCATACCTTTTCCTTAAAGCTCACATATAGGGAGGGGCCAAGAGAAATCAACTAGGTTAATATGAGAACCAAGTCCTGCCATTCTAACTTTGAAGTCTTGGCATCAAAAGGACAGCTTTGCTCTGAATAGTCCAATTAAGGTCGGCACACCATTTCATAGGGACCGGTTGGTTTACCATAGGAAAGCAATTAAAACCATGCAGAATTCCACAAAGAGGACTGGAGGGGAAGAGAAAGAGCATCTGTGTTGGGCGTGATTGGTTTGCACTAGGCCTGTTCACGAAGCCTCTGCTCTGGGGTGGGTCAGCAATCCTGGTTCCAGGACCAACACTCCTATGAGAATGGCTTATGTGAACACAAAGGAGGGCAAACAAAAGTATTTGTCAAAACTCAAGGCTTGAAGACAGCCTCCAAGGCCTTGGCTCTAAGAGCTGCAGGGATCTGGTATGAGGGAGCCATCACTTTATTTGGTCCAACTCCATCATTAACCTGTGGCCCAGCTGATGTGCCCAGAAGTCAGGGGGATAAACTGTCCATTTCCACACATGGTCCTATGATTCAAGAGCAGCTGCCAATTGCAATGAGAAAGTTTTATGTGTTTCATATAAATTGATTGGGTCTATTTCTGCTAAATGCATTATCCATTCACCACAGAACAACTATTAGAGTTAATAGAATTTGTAACTACAGCCATTATGCTGCAAGCACACCCTTCTAGGGATGACGGCATTGTTGGAAGGCAGGCTTTGCCAGGCCACCCTCCCTCAGGCCCTGGCTTCCTGCCTGTGAGGGAGTGGGTGGCTGGACGGGGCTTCCTTTGTCGCTCTCAGAGCCTTCTCTCAGCACCCTGACCCCTAAGCTCTGTCTTGTTCATTTCTGTGGCATGCCACAACACAGAAGGCCCCTTGCCTTCTGATTCACCCCATCCTCCATAAATGTATTCTAACCCAGTCCCAAAAGTTCCTGTCATCTTCTAATTTATTGGCACTGCTGACAGTCCCATGCCAGGCGGGAGTGTGGGGAGCTGCAGGAAGCCAAGACTCCTTCTGTAGCTGTAGCTCTTCACTGCATGCCAGTTTTTGAATCAGGAAATCTAAAAATAGGGGAGGTCAAGAGACAGGCAGTGTAGGAACCTGTGGAGATGGAGTTGTTACTAGCAGTCCCCCTCCCATGTTTAACTATGGACAGTTCTCCAGGACTCTTCACTGTAGCAGGGAGCTAGTCAATCCCTAAGGGAACTGGACATTGGCTAGGGTCCCTCAGTATATCCTGCATAAGGGTCTCACATTGTCTACATAGAGGTCCCTCGGCCAGAAGAGCAAGTGCCTACAATATTAACAGTGCCTATGCCCAAGCTCTTGAAGCACTATGGAATATTGTTTAAAATTCACATTCTTAGCAAGCTCTTCCTTTGATCAAGTCTTAAAAGGAATGGATATTTTAAAAGGAAAAAATCAAAAACTAAGATAAACTAAAATAAATAAATAACAAAATATAAATAAATAAATAGAAAAAATCTTTTTTTATAGCTGAATAAAATCCCATTGTATAAAAATACCACATCTTCTTTATCCATTCCTCAGTTGATGAGTATCTGGGTTGCTTCCAATATCAAAAATTAAACATTCAAGGACTGAGCAGATGGCTCAGTAGAGTAAGCACCTGCCTGGCAAGCACAGGGTCCTGAGTTCAATCCCCAGTACTGAAAAAAAAAAAACAATTAAGCACTGCAGGTCAGAGTTATAGTTCAGTGGCACAGTGGCTGCCTGCCCAGCACGGGGCCCAAATTTGATTCATGAGGAAAAAGAAAAAAAGAAAGAGAGAGAGAGAGAGAGAGAGAGAGAGAGAGAGAGAGAGAGAGAGAGAGAGAAAGAAAGAGAAGAAAAGAAAAGAAAAGCCAAGTCTCAGGACAGCAGCTTGACTTCCTCACAATGGACCAGCAGCAGCCTGCACCTTGGAAAGGGATGAGGTGGGCTCAGGGCCGCAAAACGTGTTTTGAGATTACATCTTCCAGACAGCGAAGGCCTGGCGCACTGGTAATGCCTTTTCCCACAGCAATGATAACTGCTGTTCTGAGTGTTGCTTGTGCCAGGAAGGGTGACCTTAGCCCTCTTATAAGACCAGGAGACTGGGGTCCAGAGAGGTCCAATAACGTGTCCTAGGCTGTGCAGCTCTTATAGAAGTTAAAGAGTTTATATTGTTTTTAGTCTATATTTGAGATACAAAATGAATACATGAGGAGACATAATGAATACATGAGACATAATGAATTCACCACGAGGAGCTGGCGCATACACATACTGCATCTTAAATCTTTTTATTCACCTTCTCTTCCCACCTCTGTCTTTAGATCCCCTTCCCATCTCCAAAAGTTCTATCTCTCTTTTCCTATCATCTATTAAAGAACATGCTTCTTTTTTAAAACACAAACACACAGAGAGAGAGAGAGAGAGAGAGAGAGAGAGAGTAGTTTTCTAAGCCTGCACAACATCAAGGGGAGCAAAGCTGTGACAGTCATCTTTGAGGGACCCCATTATTGAGTAGGTGTTGTGGATGGATCGTTCTCATCTGAAAAACCTTAGTTCTAATGTTTCTGCTTAACCAGGTTACATCTGCCTCTTTACTGTCAAGGCAGCATACCAGGGGCAGCAGGTCCCTAAACACACAGCAGAGATGAGGGCTGTCACTAGCTGGCATTCTTCTGTGTACCCTTTTTTTTTTTTT